>JAQFYE010005998.1:0-11267 GCA_034694305.1 Protaphorura glebata
GTGGATCTAGGTATGCAGGAAAATTCTCTGTAAAAATTAACCACCTTTGAATGGGCCTCTGGTCATATCAAATAAATACTCTTCATTCAATACGTACGTGGTCTCATGGGAAAAGACAGAGTGCGGTCCCCGGTAAGCTAATACGTTAGGACATCGAGTGACGGTTTCGAGCCAAAACGGCTACACATTGCATTGCCGTACCCGTACAAAACTTATTAAATCAATTTAGCGGAAAAGAAATGTCCCTCAGCGCTCACTCAAATTCCCTCCAGTTTTAACAGCCTAAAAAGCTATTATGCTGGACAAATAACGAATCATAAGAAATCTTGAGTACAAAGATTACCCTATTTGGTATTTTTTAAGTTAGAAAACAACCTGCTGAACACTTGTGTGGGTTACGTTTTACGTTGTACCAGTTCGTAGTAGCTTTTTGGATATATACTCTTGCAAAATCATTCAACTTTATTATTGTACGATTTCAATTAGTCCGAATGAGTTCAAACCTACTACAGGGTTTTATAAGCTAATTGCGGAAATAAAACCAAAAACGAGGACCAGACCAAGTGCTCTAAAGTGTGGAGTGGTGGATAGAGCAGAATTTCCTTCACCTGGTCCTGTCGTTGTTGTTGTTACTGCTGTTGTTGTTGTTGCTGCTGCTGTTGTTGTTGTTGCCGATGTTGTAGTTGTTGCTGCTGTTGTTGTTGCTGCCGGTGTTGTAGTTGTTGTTGCTGTTGTTGTTGTTGTTTCTTCAACCGGGTCATCCGCAACAATTTTTCTCCCGGTTTCTTGAATCCCAGCCAAAATTTCTGTAAAAATAATTGACAAAAACAAAAATTAATCAGATTTAAAAATCAAATCAATACTCAAAAAGAATTGTGAGAGGATTTGAAGTTACCTAAGGCAGTGGGAATGATTTGCTCAGGTGGTAGAATAAAACCACTTCCGGTTCCACACCTCAGTTCCGCAGTCGTTGCATACTTGATTCCTGAGCTTCTTGCATAGTCGTCACTTGCTCCACCCACGCCATCTGTGTAACACACCACTCATAATTAAGAATACTACCGGTTTTACTTTAATTTCATCATAATATAGTTACAGAAAATGTCAGCCCCTTGTCCTGTCTGGAACTCCGTGCCATTGACCTCTTTGATTTTCTCCACAACTGCTGTGCCCCATTCTAAGAGGTCATTGAAGTCCTCCGGGAAAATCCCTTCCGTCCACCCCCAACTCAACAACCAGACATTCCCACACGCATGGAGTCCAATGTAGGCTTGGACCTCTTGACCTCCACTCCGAATCGTTCGCATTGCATCTCGGATGGCTCGCACTTCAGGCTCTGACCATGCACTCGTCCCATCTAACAAATATTCCGTTGACCTCTATTGTTTATGAAATTCTCGTTCTAACAAATAGTGCCATCTTACGGTAGCTGTCTGAACATGGACTCGGTGACGTACTTTCTCCACCCCACATGAATTCAAAATTCCTGTTTGGGTCACTCCCTGTACACAAAATATTTGATATGGATTCCATATTAACTTTTGAGTGACTATTTTAATATGCAAATTACCAATGCATGCTGACCCCTCGTTAATACTCCGAGTCTTGCGCCAAAGACGTGTGCTAGTGTTGTGATGAGTGTAAGCATATCCGTCGGGATTGGACATTGGGTTTATGTACACGTCCACCGAGTCCAACAGTTCTTTGTACTCATCCGGTCGACTCGTCAGTTCTTGGAGAATGTAAGTGGCCACTGCAGAGGAAATCCATTCTCGTGCATGGATGTCTAAATAATTGTGTTAGAATTTTTAACAGCATTAACAAAGGAACCTTTCCAAGTGCTCGTCGAATTTTGACCCGAAAATTCTTCTGCAAGTTCATTCATTCGTGCGACCAGAGTGTGTGAAATTTCTCGTGCCATTTTTGTCGTAACATACTTTAAGTGACCTCCAGAGGTCAAGATGTCATGTACACAAATGGGGATTGAGAAACCATATCCGCAAAAGGTCTCACTTTTAACACAAGCACAAATGAGGCCTTTTGCGGATATGGTTTCTCTATCGCCATCTACGTACACTGCATCTTGACTTCTGGAGGTCACCTTAGAACATTTTGCGGTAAAATTGGCACGAGATATTTCACACACTGTGTTATCATAAGTGAATAAGAATAAACTTGCAAAAAAATTCCAGGTCGAAATTCGACGAATAGTTGGAAAGGTGCTATTGTAAGAAAGTGGGCGTGGTCGCGTGCGCTAGCCTATGTTTCGCATATTGTACGTAATATTTAAAATTTACTGGCTTCAATGAAAATCGCTTTCTTGGGCTTATGAGTTTGAGTTGGTCCATTGGACACTTTGACCATGTAGATTGGTTTTCCCTCGGAACTCGCTCCGACGACTGTGACAAGCGCAGTAGGTAATGCATCCAGTCCCTTGATCCATGCTTCCATCTATATGTGTATCAATATTAATCTCTACCTCTTGTACATATGCAAGAAGAATACAAATTGTTTAATGTGCAAACATACGGTGTCCCAAGTTTGATAATTATCCCAAGTCATGAAAGTGGATGCGTCTCTAGCCCTTGCATTCAGAATCCTCTCTTCATCCAAAATCGGTTGAACATTTGATTGAATTATTTTGGACTCAATGTTCTCTGACTTGAGGAGTGCAATGAGATTTCTTGCTTCGTCCCTGTGGGTCATGATTACTGCGACCCCACCCACCCTGGGAAATCTCCAGAAATCCAAGTCATCGCGCAATCTCAAGGATTTGAGGAATTTCAAATCTTGCGACGTCCTGACGTCTGCGCTCAGTAATTGGTATCTGCATCATTTAATGAAAATTAATTTTTATTAATTATTGATCTGATCGGTGCCTCTGTGATTCTTACTCCTCATAATTGACGTTTGCTCCAACTGTCCCAATATTAACACACACAAAACCTAGCGAAAGGACGAATATTCCAATTTTAATACTCATGACGGCAGAGGAATATAATTTATTGGCCACCGAAATAAATGTGAATTGAACGTGAGTGAAATTGTCTGTGTTTTATATGCCTGACTTTTACACTACTATTGTGAAGTGATTATGAGTTGATGATGTTTTATCTCCAGACTTTCATTGATTGGAGCCGGTGAGAGTGAAACGCGTGTTCTTTGTTCTAGTTCACATTCAATCACTACATGGAATAATTGAATTTCATCATGCATAAAATAGTTGAGATAAAAATATGGGAACGCCACACGACACATCAAAATGTACACTGCGGATGCTGAATAATATTGAGTAATGTCTACAATCTACGTACATTTTTAATTGATCCAGAGCGTAGTTTGATCAGTCGATCAGCCACTCTAATCGTCTTCCTCTCTTGTCTCTATGGTATATTTATTACCTATCCGCGCTACGTGCAAACTGCGACAACGTTACCCATTCTAAAATTCAATGCAAAGTGGAAAACTATGTTATTGTCTCATATAAGGAATAGTCATTACCTGTTACAGACTGACGGACGGACATTGGGATTTTATAAGCCTTTTAACGCCCATCCATCTCTTAACATGGGAGGTTACGGTTACATCCTCATCTTAACTTTTTTTGTCCTTCCGTTTTTCTTTAGGTCTTTTCCTCTGGGGTATTAACATGGCAATCTAGATTTTGCCCTTTGTACAAAGTTGACAACTTTGAAAACTTTTTTCTCGGAGTCACATGGTTGGTATCTAAATCTAACGTTCTTTCACACTCGTTTTTCCGCTTGGCAATTCTTTATTTTCTTTTTTTTATCCTTGGTTTCGGTTTCAGAATAGTATCCTCCACAACTGGTACTTCAGAATTGACTTGAGAACTTGCATCATGTTTTTTTGGCAAGCCTTGACTTGTGTGTTTACAGGTTGTTTCCTTCAAATCCGTCGTTAACGAACATCCAGCTGTGTCGGAACCGAACAAACAATTTCACAGAATGCTTGAAAATATTACAAGAAATCACGCATTTTCTCGCCTTTCTCTGGAACTTCGGTCAAAAAAGTTCCTGAGAATCATTTGAAAACGAATGGGTTTAAGTACAAACCAAATTGATTTCGTGGCAAAGTTAAGATACGGCTTTCAAATGCATTACACTTCTATATGAAAACATTCAGAATACACTATCTGTTAAGTTTAATTTTATTTTTTGAGTTCGTTGGCTCATTGGTATCCAATGAGAACATGATTTATAGCAAATAATTAGTTTGAAAGATACATTCATTGGCCTTTAAGAAAAGCGAGGCATGTCTTATCGATCGGGTATTTAAGTTTAAATATAGTTCTCTCATGTCTCCTACTTTTAGAGCACGCAAACAAAGAGAAAATAAAAGCTTTTAACCAAATACTAGTGCTTGTATATTATTTAGAGTGTTTGAATTCTTAAAATATTATTTTCCATTATATACATATCTATTAAGCCGAAATGCAACCTGCAACCCACCATGTCCTGGTATTCTAGAATCGTAAATTTTTAAAGAGTAAAATCAATGGTTGGTACTATCACTCCATACCATTGGCCTTTCTTGTTCAAGCCCTTCACAAATTTATAGAGCCGGACAGTGTTCGTAATTGTAGTCGACATCGGATACATGTGATTTTATTAATTTACGAATAGTGCATAAACAGAGTTTAGCGTTACCGGAATATTTGAGAGGGTAAGTGGAATAGTTTCACCATTGTTGTATTGCTTGCATTGTAGAACTGACCGGTTTTGGATTTACTGTCTTTACTGTGAACTGATTTTATCTCCGTAGCTGCTGAATCTCTGATTGTAAATAAATCTTTGGTATTGGATAGAATATGGAGTTCGAGTCAACAGTACAACTCGCGGGGAAAATAATCACACTGGGGGGTTACTACCTGGGTTCGATTCCGTATCGATGGGATACGAAAACTGGGCGTTGCGAGAGAATCACCAACTGGTTTCTAATATTTCGATGGTTTTCCGTTGTGGCAATAATGTCCACTCTGAAGCTACTTCTCTTCATCTCCATTCTGAAGGACTTTGACCAACTCCAACCAACACGAGGTGAAGATGTCGTGCGTATCGCCACAGTATTTGTAAGTCTATACACTGCCGTCCTTGACATTCACGTCATGTTCCATCAGGATGAACTCAAGATATTACTCAACTGTGAATTTGTAATGCTCAGAAATATAGAAAGTAAGTTTAAAAATATGTACATATGCATTGCATGTTTACAACAGCATAATCCAATTACAATATCCAATTTTTAGAAACCTACGCGCGGAAGGACATTCCTCGATCCCCCAACTTATCATATCAGGCACTGAAATGGATCATGCTGATGTTTTTGTTATGTACGTCCTTGAGCCCCATTTTATATTGCTGGAACTATAAATTCCATGTGATTGCTCCCCTCCTTCCACACACTGACCCTGTACCATTTTATTCGAATGCCTTTACGACCCTAGTCCAGGTTGTAATATGCAGCTATGCCGTCTCCTCGTTTTGGTTCTACACAATTATTGTGGTGTCCAGTGATTTGTCTACAATTGCTATAATGAATGAGATAAGGTAAGTTTAAGTCACTCATTACAGTTGAACGAGCCAGATATGAAAAGTTGGTATTTGCTCCAACATTTATGAGCACGCAAGATTATTTGTCATTATTTTCTGTTAGTTTATCAAGTTCACGGACATCTGACTCCGCTTCCGCTTTGTCCACAATTCCATTACTTGGAGAATGGACTCATATCATTCGATTACACAAGACAATGAAAATAATATCGAACCAAATGGACCGGGCCATTATGAGAAACCTTGCTCCAATAGTGTATGGGCTTCTTCTGTCAATGATCACATTATTACTTGTTGCATTGATCAAGATTAAGCTCCCATTCATCTTACAATTAGCATTAGTTTTAATGCTAGGAATTTGCTTAGTCTACCTCTATTGTTATATTTATATCCCGTCTCTCTTCTTCCAGAAATCATTTGAATATTTACTGGCGCTTTCTGTTCAGTCCAATACACAACTCAGCTCCAGAGTTCTTAAAACACTTCACCCAATTAAAAGAAGTATTGGGAGTTTTTGTTTTCTCGAAAGGAATACCTTCATTGTTGTTTGCAGTGCTCTTGTTGATTGGACAGTGACTATCTTGCTCTCTATTTAAAGTTGATTTCCATTTTTTCTAATAATTTTGTTTTGTTGAATCCGGGCAATCCGAGTTTTGTTCTTGACCAAGACGTTACCAGTTCAGTAGATAAATAATCGCAATATAAGCACACGACACCGGTTTCATTATTTTACTATAAATAATGTCATATTGGTCAATATATTCTTGTCTTGACGTAGATATACCAGTTAATTGTAAATTAATACGAGAATTGACTACTTCTGCATTTGGCAAGTTTTACTTGGGGTCACTCTAGGAAAGAAAACGAATTCTTTGAAAGCCATGAAATAAACGAATAACTACGACTCACCACTCCATGTATAGATAGGTTGATGAAAGATAGGTAGAAGTTTTGTTTCAAACGATGCAGCTTTGTTTGTTTGTTTTTCAATTCGAGCGCTAACCCCTGCATTCAAATATACAAAAGGCAGTAGTCCTTACGTCATTTCCAGGTTCAAAACATTTTCACGAATTTTAATAGAATTCAACAACTAAAAATGGACTAAATATGTATCTTAATTAAGAAACCAATTGTAGCCAGTGATATGTATACAAACACACAGCAAGTCCAACACGAGAATTTCAAATACCAATTAATATGAATCTAGTCTAAGAAAGCGCCTTATCATAATGTCAATTCTGGTTGATTGAGGTTGGCATTTCGCAACAAAGCTAAGTCTTAAAGAGTCTCATGTCTTGACTGAGCATCGGGAAGTAGTTTCAGATACGCTACATGTAGAACCAAGTATACATACTCTCCACGTACTTTGCAGTCTACACTGACAATGCAGTCTACACTGATAAATTGAGTACGCAACTCACTAAAACCAAATTGGGATGTAGACTTGCTAATATTACCATCAATTGTGTATTCTATGCGAATGATATTTGTATATTGACAACTTCTATTTATGCCCGAAATTTATTACTAGAATTTGTACAGTTTATGCAGTTAACCATAAGTTGGAGTTCAACGAGCCAGTGCCAGTATTATATTCCTAAGTTTCTAGTCAACCTGGATGTATCAGATAACGCTAGAATTAATAATACTAGTTTGCCAAATGTTAACAACGCTAGGTACCTAACCTACTGTTCATTCCAAAATAATAGGCGGCTGCTAAGAGAAAATAGTTTGTTTACTTGTCCGTTAGCCCTGTACATTTGTCTAAAATTTTTAGCTGGGTTGTTTTCGTGGAATCATCCGTAGTTATGGAATCTCCAGCCGCCTATTATTTTGGAATGAACAGTAGGATATGATTTTTGAGTCAGTCGACGAAAAAATGTGATGTCAGACGAAGCTGAAATTCGTAAGCGCACGAGACTCCTCTACACATAAGAGCTAATATGATAAACAGTAGATTTTGGTTCACCTCTGTTGTTGTTAAGAGTTATCTCTTGAAAACGTACTTTAGCTCTGTGTATTGCTTAAGCCTGTGGTCTAACTGCAAATCTCTTATAAATAGAGCGAAAGTAGCTTATAATGATGCATGTCGGAAGATATTACAATCGCGAATATAGTGCGACAAGTACATTCCCAGAACTGGAGTTGAAATGTTTCAGTGATGTGATAAAAACTGCAGCGCAATCGCTGGAGAATCGTTTATGCACGACAAACAACTCATTAACTTCGGGAATCTACTTTTCAGATTGCGGCAAATGTTTAACTTCTCCGTAGGTTAATTATTTTCTAAGGTTTTTTTTCTTAGGTACTTTATAAGTTACTGTATCTTTATCTATGAATTAGTCTCTGTATTGACGAACTTCTCTTGCAGTTCACTGGTTTGAAATAAACGTCTAAATAATAAATAGTGCGTACAGCATTATAGCCATTGCATGGTGCTCCCGGATATTTAATCCACAATTTCATCGGATCATATCGTATTCCACTTGGGTTTCTAGACACACCTCTTTAGGAAAAACACATGTCCTTCGGAAATCGTGTTAAATATACCTTTACGTAGTACGACTGTACAACCACTTATTCAGTACTATCAATTATGTTAGTTATTATATTTCATTGTATTATCATTTATATTTTAGCAGTCAGCTCGTTAGCTGGCGATAATAATCAGCGAGGTTACGCCTGTTAAGTACTATAAACAAGTGTTATTATGTTATTTGAGGTCAATTCAATTACATTTATGTTATGAATAATAAGCTATTTTAAGATTGCCCTGCCCTGTTCACGGTTTCGTTGGCTGACTCAGCCGTTTTAAATTGTTGGTTGAGTGAAGATGTGAAGTTGCCACATTTCATTTCGATTACTAAAAGTGCAAGTATGTATTAGCCCTTGTATGCATTGGCTTATTTTGTGTGCTTGAAAATATACTCAGTAATTGATTTGCAACCAGTTTTAATGTGTAAAATAAAATTTATTTGAACACGTTATCAGCACAAAAGCTGTGACAAAATAATGTCGTGTAAAAGGATCTTAATTGAGAGACAGAAACTATTTAACAGTATACCTGCCACGAAAACCTCACACACGATGGCAATCAAAACTTCTAGAAAGTCGTCAACCGAAGTCTTTTCAATAATAATGGGGGAGAAGAAATTAGTATTTGTCGAATCGACGAGTCGTCGAAGTACAGGGTGTTTTTTATCTCTTAGACTACTTTTGGGTGAGGTTGAAAGTCTTCTATGTTCAGGTTGCGCGGGAAAATTATGCAATGCAGAATTGCTGAATAGCGCGAAATTAGAAAGTATTTAATTGTACTGACGTCAACAAATATTTACTTGAGTTAGCGACGCGCCAATTTCAAACTAGTCTAAGAGATAAAAAACACCCTGTATATACCGGCCAAGTTACATATACTCCAATGGGCCTTATGCTGAAATTCAGTTTTTAGAGAGGTCAAAGACTCCACGGCCACTATATTTGTGAGGACAAAAGGAGATGATCTATCAGTAATATGGTCCGCTTACCTTGTACGACTATCAGAAGTTACTGCACTTGGGAGGGGCATATTAAAGCTTTCCAGGGACTTAAATGTTATATTGTTTTATATAATTTATATTATTATTTTTGTTCGGATCTAAAGCTAATTGTGACCGCTGCGTTTTTTGCAATTTAAAAAGAATACAATTTAATGTGAGAAGTAGCCCCAGTTACTGCCAGTTCAATTTTCCCCAGTCAAACACATGTGTGTGTGTGAAGTATACCCAGCGTGGGGTTACTTTACAAAGTGATTATTTATTTATTTTAAAACTAGAAAATGAATGTAATTGGTGTATGTCATTTAAAATATCAATTACTCTGGTGATAGTGGCGAGGAATCCAACGTAAATTATTATGACTCAGTTTTTTAAAATGATTAAAAGTTACGACGAGAAAACCTCAAAAAGTGTGTAAGGTATACTCGTTTATGGCTGGTATTTTACAAGAAAACATTCAATGTTTAAATGATACTTACTACTTTGGATTTTCTGTTTCCGTTCCTGCGTTCTTATTTTCAAAGCTATTGAATTGATTCAAGAATTTTCGCTTAAATAGACAAAAAACTATTTCAGCGTAAGAGTTCGCTATAGTGGTATAGAGTGGACTTTTGAACAACTACATCCGGCATCCTAACGTGCAAGGTGCAACCCAATCCGAGGGAATCCGACAAAATGTGAGATAATGTGAGATGTTATGTAGTTTGTGGAGAATTCATAAAATGTAGAAAGTAAAAATTGGCATGAAACGACGGTCAAAAGATGGATTTCTGAACGATTTTTTTTTTACAAAAAACACGTACAGAATAATCTCCTTTTTTAAATCCATCACCGCTAATACTCTTTTTTAAACTTTGTTTCACCGAACAGGAAAATTGTAGGGATCTTCACTGCAAATTGAAACTGAACAGATTAGATCCCAATAGAAAATAGAAAATATTAGTTCATGATGACATACCCTTCGCTGCTGAACATTAGTAGTATTGAGTTGAATCGGTGGTTACCAGTTTGGGTCACCATGGATTTTAGGTATCTCTAATGATTTGATTTGTTTTTCAAGTCTGAATAATTTGGAAAGAAAGATATTAAGAAATAGATTTACGTTTTATTTCATGATTTTGTGTTGTTATTGTTCATACCTAGTTCCTGGACCGACATCTGCTCGCTTGTCTAAACACTTAACGAAAGCCTTAGTTATTTCCTGGATAGACTTAATTGTTCTTCTTTGATTTCCAATTAAGTACCCCATTGCATACCGAGTAATTAAAATTAAATTGCTGTCACAATTTGATAGATCGATTTAATTTTCTTTTTCGCAATTTTCATTTCTCAATCTCCAGTTATCTTTGTTTCCCCATCCTTGCTACTGTGAATTTTTGTACCGCTATCACTCTGAATGAATTTTATAACACCGCCAGCCTTTCCGATAACACATTTCACCTTTGTCCTTCCAATTGTTAGCAATTCAAAATTTATGGCTCGCTAGAATTAGATTTTAGGTTCAACAAAATTTTCCACTTTGGTCAGGCGAGTACTAAAGTCGTGTATGGGTGCCACCTCATCATACTTACATATTACGAAATTGCCATTTTGTACTTAAAATATTATTACAAATTCTGTTTTTATTCTTGAAATTTTGAATATTTGAGAAAACTATAGACAGCTTCATGTGAAGGAATTTACAGTTGATATACAAACTATAACTTCACTAACACACTAATTGAACTAACTACGGGTTAATCTGGCAGATTCAGGATGACTCCTGTGCCTGACTCTCACTTACTGCGTATTCATAATACTTCTCGGCATTACCTGTTACACTACAATAACAAACGACGATAGCGATAACTACAATTATGTTTTACTTCACAATCATTTTCCTGACACAATATTTTATTAAACTCACGTACTATACCAAACTAATGTCTGTCCAAATTTAATAGAGTCTTATGACGTCACAAAAATAACAGGTTGTTGGTAGTGACATTTTGGTTCATTGACCTCGGGGGGTGTTGCAAAATATTTGAATCCCACCCATCGAATTTCCATTAGTAATCAATTGTTACGATAGGGAACACCCTTTTCCCCAGGGCACGTAAACATACCTTCTAATAGGGTGGTGACAAGGTCTATCTCTCTAGTGTTGAAGTTTTGGACGGCTATA
>JAQFYE010005999.1:0-11267 GCA_034694305.1 Protaphorura glebata
TTTCCTTTGGTAGCCAGGGAGCACCATTCTTCGTATTCCCGTGTTCGTAAGGTCTCCCGTAAAATATTTGATTTCCGTACATCCTTGCTTGACTCAACACACTCAGACGGAATTTTAAGCTTTTCTAAACACTGCGACATTTCTTTTTCAAGGTCACGTACAAAGGGTATGTATGGGTCCACCGCCACGAATAATCGAACACAAACGTTGTGTGATTGCACAAATGCTTCCCATGTAGCCCGCATGATGCCAAGGCCTTTAACATTCCTACTTGAGTAGAGCATGCGGTATATCACCGGGAAGACCTATGTACAAGTTGAAAGCCACAAAAAAGTTCGCTTCACGTTGTCCCAGTGCTAAAAAAAACCCTGAAGGTTCAATCAATAAAAAACAAGTCAAGGCAGCATCTTTTAAGGAGAAACTTAGCCGCGGACTTAAATCTCGAACCTTGCACATAATAACACAATGTGTCACGAGAAATCCTGCTCCTAAAGGTTAATTAATTGTCATTAAAACAATTTTAAATGATGGGCAATAGTAACTAAGCGAAGTGTCTTGGCATTTATTGAAATGCCCAGGACTGTTCGATACTCTTGGATACAATATTGAGACTATAGGATCAAGTCGAAGGCGATAAAAAGAAGACTAATGTGGAGAATAGAATCTCTAATATGTCGTGTCACAAAAAAAAACTGGAGTATAGTCCTACGCAAATCGACTTCAAGTTTGAGAAATATTACTCGGCGATATTAATCTCTGCCGTCTCTACCGTTCCCATCCGATACACAAGAAACCGTAGTAGTCTTTCGGTTGACAGAACTTTGTTTCATAGGCTCACGTAAGTTCAAAAACTTTACGATGTTCTGTGTTCGTATAAGTTTTTCATCCGTATGGGGAAAATAACGCAGACGTATTTGAATAGTGTATTCAAATGTGATGGAAACTTTCCGACCTTGGAATTGATGTAATTTATTTTCAACCTGAAGGTACATAAATGAAACAACCTAAGTCAAAAATCAAAATCACATTATTCCAGATTCAGCTTTGGAAATTTCAAACGAAACAAAATCATTCCACAAATGCACAAAAATATACTGGTGACCCAGATTTGATTGTATGTGTACACTCTATTCTTTACTTCATTCTAAACTCTAGATAGATGCTAATGATAGAAAGGAATTTCGGGGAACGTGTTTTATTAGCGAATAATTGATTCCATAATTTAAGTTCTGATCAAAAGTTATCGCTACATTCTACTCGCATATGTTCATGTTTAACGAGAGCAAGTGAATTTCGGATGACAACGACAATGGCGTCAGTGATGTCAGCGTAATATTTCATTTATAGCGTGTCGAAGCAAGTATAACTTTAGTTAGAAGACCGATTTTCAAGCCGTACTCAAAGTCAGTTGAATGAAATCAGCTTCAATGTCCATAAATTACAAATATTTTGGAGTAACAAGCTCCAATATATAAAGGCTTAGAGGCGGTACTATGTTATCGATTTTCATCACCCTGCCCCGATTTCCAAGACCCTGTTTTACTAAAACAGACTTTTGTTACAACCATAATGAAGAAGGAATTGACACATTGCGTGAGCAGACTTTTGGTGAAATAAGAATTAGTCAAGTTAGCAAAAGCACAATTGCCAATTGCAAAAAATTAAGTATATCTAAAGGTTAAATTACGCAAAAAAATGAAATAAGAGAGAATTGATTTCAATTATTCTGAAGTCAGTTATAGCGCACTTGAGCACATTGTTGAAACCAATCTCCAGCAAATTAAGTTTTGCAGTTTCGTATTATCTTCAGAACATTTACTACGAGAACAGAACTAGAGAAAATTGTGCAAAGTGCGGTACCTGGTCGTTCATCCTTTAAATCATCCCCAAGTCTCTGATTCTGATGACGATGTCTCCGGTGGTGGGATTTTCTACGGTGACCAGGAATTCCGATACCAGGGACATGAACTCCTACATACATAGTGTGTGCTCGATGACCTGTAGAGATAAGCAAAAAGTTTATGGTAGTAAAATTTTTATTTTCGTCATCAATTCATATCAAAGCCATATTGACATCAATGTAACATCCGAGAGTTCGAAGGATTTGGGCATTGAAAACAAAACAACATCAGATTTGTGTCTGAAGCCATAGTCATATATAGAACGAATGTGAAGCATGAATTGTTCGATGATCAATTAATTACGAATTGAATGTTAACTGCAGTCGTGATATAAGCTTCAACTTCCAGTCATAAAAAGATACGCCTATTAGGTGCACACGCCAAACAGGCGAATTCAAACATCATTAGCACAATTAAAACCTTCAACGCACCCACAATGACAACATATCTGATCCAGAAATCTGACCGCACCAAAAAGGGCTTCATGTGCCGCTTTGCAACAACTGACTGCCTTTTACTGCCGCAGACGACATCATTTTTTAATGAAATTACTAGATAACTGGATTAACAACCAAAATAATGCGTGATTTTATATGGATTGCGACATTAATTTAAAAATAATTTGTGATGGTTAAGTACTTCTCGCTCCATCATTTCCATTCCCTTTAATGTTGGTTTAGAATAGTAAAACCAAACAGAGCTCACTACGCACTTTTCGTACAGAGGACTAGTGCAATTGCGGCTGGAACTATTGACGAAACCTACTCAAAATGTTACTTCAGCAGAAGTAGATATTAGATTGCCTAATAACAATTTTCCTAGTCAGTAAGGAAAATCGTAAATGTTAAAGTAGACCAGGGCAGCGATTTAATTTTTTGAGTGAATTGCTTTAGCACGCAAATCCCCCATGTACTGATGTACTCCAGCAATCCTTACTCTGTTCAAGTACATTGAATAAAAGAAATTCGGGGTCGGTCACGCAGAAACTTTATACAACCGGTGTATAGAATTATGCAAAGCAATCTATTTTAGCTTGCGAAATGACTCATTACACTGTTTCTGAAGTCTCCGGAGAAGTGAACGCAGCAGCAATTTCCAAACTGTCAATTTTAAGGCCTTCCAGTTCAACATTTATAGAAATTCCACTTTGGATTACACATTTTCATTGGACGGTCAGCTCAGTGAGACAAGACGATTTCAGCTATGCGTGATGAGCAGCACAACTTGATGCATCAATTGCGAAAGACATGACTTAACACTTATGACCACGGCTTTTACCTATGCCAGTGGGATTTGCTTGGGTTTTGCACCACAAATGAAATAAGTTGGCTATCACGAATTCAGCAAATACAACTGGGAAAGAAAATTCTACAAATAGGGAAAATTATTCGGCAGACATCGGCCACGTATACGTTCTGATAGTTCTGAATCAGATTACATAACAAATTATTCAGCTTTATATCTTTGAAATCTAAACGGATAAATTCTTCACACCCGCCGATGCAAAAATTGGTTAAATACTGTCACATCTGTAAACTCTGCCAGACCCACGGGTAATTGCTCGCGTTAGAAATATTGTTTTATTCACATTATTAAATCATCAATAAGTAGTATTTAATCTACCTTCAAAGTCTTGCTCGGAGTATGCCTGGTGTGTCTGGTGAGCACCAGGATCCTTGGGCGCCTCTTCATCTCCAGTTATTCGATCCATTGTCCAAGGTCTGCAAAAAAAACAATAGAAAACCTTAAAATACGACGTTTGCAATTTCGACAGCGTCACTCCTAACCTACAACCTATGAATATTCCCACACACCATCACCAGTAAGTGCAAAATCAAACTCGATTAGAAATCATCTAAAAATTTGTTCTACAAAGTGAACATTTCTATAATTAATTCCAAGCAATAGGAACGGATAATAGTAGTAATACGCAATTCATTTCTGCATCAATTTGCTTTTCACATGGACTGTACGCAGACTAATAAATGACAACTCATTCGAATTATGGTCTCCTAGCCAGATACAATCCTTGACGACAATACACGGCTTTATGGTTTTAACTTGAGACCTTGTCCAGATCCGCTAGCACGCTGAAATCTCGCCCTTTCAAATCGCTCATGTTTTTTCGAACTGGTTTCTTTAAAATATGACGATGGAAATTGTAATAATTGAAGTTTCGATAGATTCATATCAGGGTAGGGGCATATGTGCATTGATCGTCCCGTCTCAATTGCCGGCGTCAATCATTTCCTTATTCTTACAATTCTTCTCACAACACAACATGAGAGTTTATAATTACCACTGTGATTTTAATTGATAGGACATTTACAGCATTTTAATTGGAGACAGTGTCAAATGTTTATCTTGAATGTCGATTTGTACCAGGAATACATTATTCTGAGGTGTTGAAAGGAGTCTGAATTAGCTTTCGTAATTCTATTACGTAAATAGCCTTCATCAAGATGCAAGGTGTAAGTCAACAAGACTCTTATCGGTGTCGGCTGTCGCTGTCAAAGTCACAGCACGTCAAATTAATTAAACACGTGCTTGCTCTGAATGCACTAACATTGACATTACATTCATTTAAAGGACAATTTGGAAAATCCTACCGCAGTGATAATATTTTACATAATTCCATCCTGCGTGATTGTAAGGTAAAATATTTTGCCTGTATTTTAAGACACTAATTGATTCATTAATCTCCAATACACAAGTTGATTTAATGTTTACTCAATGAGATGTCATTCGACACTCAAAATATAACAAGCATATTAATTACGAATAAACTGTTCAACTCTTGACAAATGTGCCAGAAGAGCACACCAATACCTGAATTAATAGTCGGCAAATGGTACATCCTATACAAATAATACACCAACCAGATCTTCCGCATTCGGATCAAGAGAAATGGCCTTGACCACCTGGCCACTTCTACGTGTCAATCCAAGTCCATAGCATTGAAATTACTTTAATGTATGTTTCACT
This sequence comes from Protaphorura glebata, assembly GCA_034694305.1. NCBI lineage: Eukaryota > Metazoa > Arthropoda > Collembola > Poduromorpha > Onychiuridae > Protaphorura > Protaphorura glebata. Next base: position 4,887 of record JAQFYE010005999.1, read on the forward strand.
CAAAAATAAGTGCAGAATATTTGCAGTGTTTACATAGATCTTACATACGTCAGAATCTGTCGGCGTCTGGTTAGCCTTCGATTATCATTTTGCCGGGCAAATGGCAAAACCATGAAAATGAGCAACAACGTAGAGTACTCACTTCAGTTAATTGCCAGTTGGCGTTTCCCAATAATTAGAAATTATCACGAACAGTCCAAAAAGTGTTTAGGTAATTGTAATCCAAATATCATTCAATTTATGTATATGTCACATCCGCATACGAGTCGAGAGGTGCGAAACTGGCAAAAAGTATACACGCGTAGATATTCATCATTCCTATAGATACGCCTGCACTGGCTGAGGTGAGATCGATTCAAATTCTGTACTACTACAAAATGTCACTATAATTGCAAAAAGTCGTGTAACCAATTGGTGAAAGTGAATGACCCTAACAACCCTGGCATTGTATAAAATACATTATACCCTCCAGCACGGCATAAGTTTTATTACCCCTTTTTCTGTACAAAATCCTTGAACTTCTTACATTCTCTTATCCTGTCGTATCCTATCCTATCCTAACCTTGATTTTTCTTAAAAGTGAAAGAAGGTAAGGCAGGATAGAGTTCTGTGTCTAAATTCGTGGTCGTGTTCATTAGAATTAAATAATTGCAAATTTTAGTAACGCAGTAACAGCACGCAAATACAATTAACCTACGCGAGACTTAAAATAGAAATGAAATGGTAGGGAATTCACCCAATAAGTAAGCCATGACGCAAATTTCATTTCAGAATTAATTTTATGTTGTCCTTATCTTGTGTTACGGATAGTTGCGAAATCTGGTATGAAAGGTATTTAACAAGTGGACTTTTAGGGTAGTAGTGTGACGTATTAGGATTAGCCAGTTCAGGATATAGAATTGAATTAGCAACTAAAATTCTTAGATTGCGCTTTCTGACCGGACATTTACTAATTCGTGTTGAGATTGAGGCTTTCTATTCTATTACTACAAATAAACTTTTGACAACGCCGACGCTTAATCTAACCCAGGCTTCCATTGGGCACCCGAGACCCGACTCATCATAATTCACTGAGGTCCCGCTTGCCGTATTAAAATTGTGACAAAGAGTTTCAAAGACATTTTGTAAAGGGTATTTTGGTGACATGACGATTTCTGTTTATCGGTTTTGAGTGTTCAGTTCGATGAACCGGAAATCGTAAAAATCTTGAGAATGAGCACCACTATACGTCATCGCGAAAATTTCCATCCAGTTTGAGACTGCACTCCTTTGCCATAGTTTTAGTGGTTAGTGGCTGTGAGTGCCCTGTCAATAGGACCACTAAATTTTTGCATTAACTTTCCTAATCTCTGAGCCTCTACCATAATATGATCTGTCAAAAATAATGCAGAAAAATCCTAAGGTTCTAACTGAAGATGATATTGTATCCAGACCTAGTCATGATTTCCGGTATAAAGTTTGTCAACGCATGGTTATAACAGCCAAACTCCTTCATACACTTCCGTTCTGACTATAAATTTAGAATTTTAAGTGTCAACTAATTGAGCTTTGTCTGGGTGTTTGTCGAAAGACTTTGACAATAAAGACGGGATTAAACCGGGCTGACGACTAACTGCTGAATGACAGACAAAAGAGAAAAATTTTCTAACCTGTTATTTTAATAGATAGAAGACAGGATGCGGGTGAACGGTGGTACTTGGTACTTTATATTTCTGGCTTAACTCCAGCCAGTGAATTTGCAACAGAATTTGCAGTTGCAAAGTTGACGAGCCGAGCGTCAATGCAGAAATGATGAAGTGAACCGTGTGTTGTACATCAACTTCTCTCTTTTCCAGATGCGCCAAATAAACCAGCCTGCTTTTTATGTCCCTGCTCGCACTTAACGTAATGTAAATGTAAAGTACGTTGGTTTCCAGTTACTACTTAATAAAATAAACCTCACAGAATATATTTATTGAGTCAGGAAAAATACTTGTACTAGCACTGTGCAAAAATCAGTCATTTCACAGGTAGTATTCCAGGTAATTGAACACTTGTCCGTTCAGTTATGGGCCTCTTCATCATTAACATCAACAATCAATTCATTCCTCACAAATTAAATATGGAATTTCCAAAACAGTAACTTGACATATGCTCATTCGTCGAACAATTATCAAATATCGCTGTAATTGCAAATGTCAAATGCATTCAATTTGATTCAGTTTGTAAATAAATGTAGGTAAAGTAATTTCAGTCTTCCAACTGTTATGTAATCTCATTAACATGACTTAACAGCCAATTTATTTGATGGAGTCACTCGGGAACAAGGGTCAGTGGGATAAATATGTTGCACTTGCAAATTCTTTCACAATGAAATAATTCAAGTGACGGTTTTTGACAGCCAGTCAGTTCAGTTGCCAATTTCCCACCAATATTATAAAGACTGGGACGATGATTTACTGATTATTTATTTTCATTTAGCAATCGAATTAGCGTTCAAAGTAAATACAATTGTATTGCGAATTTCGATTTCACGGACACTACGACTACAATAATGATACAGCAACCAGTCTCACATTGGCCCGATGTTGACTTGAGTGCTGGACATCGCAGTGAGTGTGCAGTGCAGTGCAGATAGAGCCTGACCCGTTCAAAAAAATAATTTTATTTGTTTAAAATTTATATGAATTTGTTCTAAATACAGTTGATGTAATATTATGTTGGGCAGCACTGACAACATCACTTTTAGAACTTCCCTTGTTTTCACACAGTCTGATCTGAACACATTATTTTATAACTGCAAGATGATTTTTTGTATCATTTTCATTTCACAGCTGCGTTTATTCTGCGAACCAAACCCTTCCAGCATTGCCAACCGCCCATCCTATTATAGCCTCCGGAATAAAATAGCTGAAGAAAAAGTGTTTTGTGCAAGCTCAACGTAACAATTAATCACAAACTTCATATTGTTGTTGGATGTCTTTGTCATATTATCACCAATCACTGACTTATCTGCGTGTGTAGTAGAAATGGCCTCGGTATTTGGACAGTTGCGATTTATTTTAATCACTCAGCACTCTCCGGTGTATACACTTCTGTCTTCCTTCAAAATACCCAAACATGTACTAAGAATTAATTATATCTTTAATTACAGGTAAACTACATATTTGCAGGGTCAACGAAGTTGTTTAAGTCTAAGGTAGGCCAGGCTTAAGGCTAAATGCTTTCTGCGTATTATTGTAACTGCACGTTTGATTTGAAATTTGAGGTATACGTAGTTGATGTCAGGATATTTTCGTAGTAGTATCCTACGGAATTAACGCAATCTGAATTTAATTCAAGACAACGTCACAAAACGTCACTTATCTCGACAGTGCGGTAATTCGGAAGGCCGGAGGAGAAAAGTGGTAAAGATTCGTTCAGAAAATTAGGTTCGTCTGGTTTGTTCGTTGAAGAAAAAAGGATAAAAAGTTGTTCTTAGCCTTGGTTTGGTGGTGCGCATTGGGATGACGTCAATTTCACTAGGTCTGTTTGCGTGAGCGTTATATAGAACAGGGCTAGAAGACTCCTCGGTTCGGAGAGAGATCCGCCTTGCAACTTCCACATAGGAAAAAGTTGCTCATCGATCCATGATCCGGATTCAGGTCTAGGCCCAGGCATAAGGCAACATTCGGTAAAACCTTGCACGGGTCTCCGAAAACACCGACCTTGTCGAATCTATGGAGAATCGCGCGCTCTGTTCTCTTTCTCTCATGTTACTTTATCTTGATGAAAGTCCACCTGGGAAATCTATGCCTGTCATATTCTAAAATTATATATAAATCATATCAAGTGTTAAGTACAAGGTTGCCTAACATAAATGCCATTATATAACTGGTTGATTGATATCCCTTCAAATACCCCGCAATTTTCTAACAATGCCCGAATTGAATCCTGGAAACTGAAACCATAAGTGGCGATTCGACACTAATACAGGAGTAATATTCAAGTTTTCTGCAGTAAGTCCTGCCAAGCGTAGACTCAACACTACGTATTGGATATGTAAATTAGTTATTTGCAGGTCGACCGACCATTCCCATTTATATAGTGGAGTTTCGATCCATTGCAAGATTCATCGCATGGTTTACTGCACAAAAGTTGTCAGCCATCAGAGCCATATTGACCACTTTGATTCAATCAGGCTGATCGACTATACGAGATACGACGTGCACGTACGCACGCGCACGTAAGGGCAGTCAGACATATGGGCCTCAGCGAAATTTGGGAGTGTGACTTCACTAGAGATCAAGAATCAAGATGCACAACATATTCGAATTTTAACCAAATCCATCAGAAAGTTACTAAACGTTGGAGAGAAAAGAAACTTTAACATTAGCTGACTAAGAATTACAGAATACAGATTTTCGGCTGTGGCCAAAATATTCAGTAGTTCTACATAGAATTCGTAACACGTTGGATTGGGCTAAAGAATTTGGGATCCCAACCACCGTGAGTTTAAACACAAGATTCAAGATTCAAGATTCAAGATTTGTTTATTAACATGTCAAAGCATAGCATTCCTCACAACAATAGGAATAAATCCCAATTGATCCATCGGTGAAACCAATCGGAGATCCTTCCGGAATATCCTTTAGGTTTATTGGCAGCTTAATTGGCACCGTTACGAAGTAAACGAAACCTTTGTGTACCAGTCAAAGTCTTGCTGTCTAGTTAGATCTACACGACTGCTGTGAACATATATGTATTTATTTGTAAAGTGGTGTGTCTGCAAATCATCCATAAGGAACCATACAAAATACTGCACATTAGTGCCCGGTTCTATTTTGTAGAAACAATAATTGTTTCTACAATTATTTATTTACAATATTATATATTTATAATTATTGTAAATTCCATGCTGCTAAAATATGACAGAAGTTGTTGCAGTGACTTGCACATGCTTGCTGTCATATGTTCTCCTGCAAATCTAGCACTAATTGGAACTGCTGGAACTAATTGGAATTGGAACTGCGAAATGTAATCGTCCGTCACCGAAGAGTTTTACAGGAGCACTAATTAACGATCTAAATAACCTGATACTGTAAAGAGTAAACTTACAAAATCTTGAGAATAGCTGGAATTGACGGTGTCCTTTCCCTCTCATAAAATCGAACAGTTTTTTCACTATGACCAGTTTTTGTGGGTTTGTAATTATTGTTCCATACGTCCAGTCGTTTCAGCTCATTAGGACACGACGATGATTTTGTACGGTGGTTCCAGTTCCACATTGGAACATCGCTCATGAAACGTCAGAATAAATTAGACATTCATTCAACACAGTTCCACAACATCCCGCTGCTACCATTGGCAGAATAGTACAATCGTTAACCACAAATCACGAATTGACGATGAGTTAACATTTTAGAGTTGCATTAGTAATTTGCTTTCATGACTGAGTGAGGTGCTCTTTTGTTTGCGAGATGGCTTTGTCACTTTTAGTTTCTTCCGAGAATGAAGACACTCACATTTGAAACCCATTGTCACAATATATTTTATATCGCGTATTCAATTTCTGCGAACAGAAACAGGTTTGAAATTCCACAGAACATGACACACGCACCCATTCTTTTAAAATTTGCAGTTTTGTATAAACTCACCATATTTGCTGTTCAATGTAAGCGTCAAAGACACTGATTACAGTCGACTTTAAGATTCGCTGCAGACTTGAAGTTAGTAATAATTAGGAAACCCGCCCCGCCACATTAAAATAATGTTCAACGAGCATATTCATTCTAGAATACGTCTTACCAGAGACTATTTACATATTTAACAAAACCACGGCTTCGTGTGACTCAGGCTTATCACAGAACCCGCTTCCGTTCAACCAATATTAAGAAGGGATGACCTCAAAATAATTGATTTGTCTAATCAGCATAATAATTGTATATTACGTCCTAGACAAACAGCACATACATACACACACACATACATACACATTATAACTGTTTGGCTATAATGGAAAGATTTACTTTATGCAACGATGAGTGGTATTGCAGTCTTCGTGGGAAACCGTCGTTAGTCATAACATTGAATGACAGCACGTTCAGGAAATTCTTGAAGTCAACAGAAATTGGCATTCTATTGTTGGCTCCGTGCGTGCACTCATCAACTACGCATACAGAATTGACTACCCGTATGCGTTAATAATTTCTTAATACATATATGTATTCGATTAAAAAGTATATGCTTCGGAATCAACAATCGAATGGTGGCGATCGCGATTAGTTGGTGTATCTCCTTAACGAAATGGGTTAAACACACGTTTTCGTTGTAGAAACCACGACTACCTCGGAGGAAAAAAATTAGTCGCCTTCTCCATATGGAGAGGACATTACGATCACCCCTAGTTACGTGGTCAATTGC
>JAQFYE010006000.1:0-11265 GCA_034694305.1 Protaphorura glebata
TATTTAATTTCTGGTCGGGCCTTAGCATTGGAGTTCCGACTAGATGGGCAAGATTATCCGACAGTGTTTTGATTAGTCTAGATGTGTCCAACACAATTTGATCATAAAATGTAACACCCAAATATTTTATGACATCTCCCGATTTTAAACAATTAATTTTGTTCTCCCCATCCACCTGACGGCGATGATTACTTATCGCTAAAGTTTTGAATTAAATTCATACCAGACACAATTGATATTTTCTGTACGTAATCGCGTGATCAAACATTGTAACTTATTTTCTCGAGTTGCTTCCCATTTGGCCTAAGAGTGATATCCGGTATCCCTAGTAGTAGGGGAAAAAACAGGGGAAAAGAATTCAAAGCATGCGTATATACTCAATGCTACTCCAAGGAAATGAATCCAACTATCAGCGAAGCGACGTTTCAGAGATTATAATTACAATTTAATCATTTTTTTATTTAAATTTAATTTTAGTCATCTTTTTTATTTATGTCAAGCGTTTTCATGTCCTGAGGAAGCCGGCCGTCAGAATGACACAGTTCCATTTGTTGTCGCAAGCTTGCTGGCACTAACTGTCCTATCGACCGTACTGGGTTACGCCGCATACCTTCGATATTTTAAAGTAAAGAAGGTCGAGTACACAGAATACGGTAACATGGATGAAATGGAATATGAATGATTGAAGAGGGAACCCTGCGAAAAGCAGATGAGAATTCATCTCAATTGCGGAATTCACTCCCAATATAAGAACAATATCTGAGTGTGTGTGGTTCGTAGTAAAAATGTCGTCTAATTATACAAATTTAAATGTGACAACAATCCCTAGGTCAATAATGTGGTCATCGTATAATTTGATCTAGTAATGTCATGATAGTTGAAAAACAAGATATCGATAAGAATTGACTGCGAGTATCAGTCGTGTAGTAAAATGTCTTCCAGTTTCCATTTATTCCAATACGATAATCTTACAATGTCTTCCAGTTTTCAATTCCAACACGATATACAATGTCTTCCAGTTTACAATACCAGTACATACGACTATGACAATTCATGTCTTCCAATTTCCAGCAGCCGATATGCTGATAAGGATTGAATTTATATATGAATAAAAAAATCTTTTGTTAGCAGTTATAATATTCACCTACGTAGAATTTAGAAAACTGTTGCTTAAAGTGAAGTGTAAAATTCTGAGACGATTAAACCAAATAAACTGTAAAAATTCGTTAAGCAAGTCAATAATTATTATGCACATAGATAACTCAGTACATTTAGTTAATCTTCAATCAAAATTCACTAGAAATTCTTAAATTGATAGAAAGTAACAGAAGAAACAATAATTCGATGCGCGATGGAGTTAGAATTTTCTACCTGAAATGAGTTTTGTCGCTCATTTTGACATACATTTCAGATAATATATGGAATGAATCCAAAAATTTATTTCGAACACTTATTTGGCAATTAATTTGTAACAGCTGAATCTATGCGGATTGTTCGTGAGTCTGCACCTCCGATTAGCAGGATTCTGAAGTTTAGCTTGGAGCTCAGACATTGAGTTGATTTCCATTTCAAAGTCGACAGATTTGACGCTTGATGAATGCCAATATTTTTTATCTTCTCGATCGGGATAACCGATGATATGATATTGTTATACACCAATAAATCAAAATCCAAGCGACACAGGCGAAAAAACCGTACTGGACGACACGATGATCCAATCCGAAGCCTCTGAGGAGAATTGAGCGAAATGCCTCACCGGCTAAAGTACATGGCAGAATTAAGCTGAAGTATTGAAGGACAATCGGTAAGCCCTCAATTGGCCAAAGCAGTCCAGCTAGAAGATAATTTGGGAGAACGGCCCCCATCGCAAGCAGCATGGCGTTTTTTTCTTCGTCGCAAAATGCGGCAACAAGAAAACCTCAAGGGAAATCAGAAAACGAATATTAAATTCCGGTTTTAGATAGTACCATCTAGAACTAGAACTAAACCTGGGGTTGTCAGGGAAAAAAGGAGATATACATTTTGTAGAGAATTCTATTGGGGAGCTAAAGACGTCTGAGATTCTGGGTTTAGGATATGCGTTCTCTTTCTTAATTTTGAGTTAAGATTTTCTACGAAATGAATATCTTACTTCTTCTAACCCCATGTTATGTTCTAGACTTGGCCAAATACATAGTTGTTGAGGTATTCATTTAATATTTTACCTAACGACATCCCCGCAATACTGTTCAACCCTACTAAAGCGAACGCCAGGAAAGGCGATCCATGACATGGGATTCCGAAAACAAATAATATTATGAAAAAAACAATCGCGATTTGGACGAGAAGAACCACGAACTGTGTGATGAAATGCGAAATTATTATTTCGAGCGTTGAAACCCCAGTGACCAACGTCCGATTCAACATCCCGTCTTTTTTCTCCAGAATATAAGTTAATCCACATGTCAAAGCGCTCATGAAGAAAGTAAACCCAAGCCCGATCCCAGGCCCCATATAATTCGTTAATGAAGCACCTTCCTCTCCGAAAATCGGTTTTTCGAACTATAAAAAAACAATTGATCAGTCCATGTCGTCTTCGTAATAACACTCTTTTAAAATTCAAGTCATACCAGAATCGGAATATCCCTGCCAGTCGGATCAATTCCACAGCCTTGAAGTAATTTCTCGGAAAATACACGGAATCCGTCCAGGAACAATTTTTGGAGAGTCAGACCGATAGATGTAACTGTAAAATTGATTTAGAGATTTCAGATACATATATCGTACCCCCTATCTCAGTTGTCCTGGACTAATCGGGATAGTCCAGCAGTATCACTACTCCCGGACAGCAACACATGTACTCATGGCCTAAGCTCAGTAGTCAGTATTATTACTGACAACCCATTACTCGCGAACTATGCTTGAACTGATAGTCGGAATAGTAATACTGCTGGACAAGGTCAGCTATTGCTATTGATATCCCCAAACCCGACCACATGCATTATATTAGTCAAGACAAATAGTACTGAGGGCATGTTCAAGAAATTACTATGGTTTTGACGACTGACCCGACATGTCCAGTTGAATCCTGACCTGTGATCCGTAATAAGTCTCATTTGAAATATCTCCGGAACCAATGCTAGTGAATCTGGCAAACATGAACTCGGAAAACTCCTTGTCAAATTTAAGCAAGCCCCAAATTTTTCGCTTACGCACATCCACTACAGCCGCTTCAACGGTGTCGTATTGTATCTATTAAAATTCAAAGAGTTAAACGAAATCGGTTCGATATACTAAATGGTCGATAGATCGTCGGTTATGCAATATGTCACAAGAGCGGGGCTACACTGAAGTTCAATTAGCGGAATGTTCTATGTAGCGAGTCAGTATATTTCTAATTTAAAACTGGTGACACAATCTCTCCCGTGTCATAACTTTCAGTTTGCCTAGTAGGAAAGTTGTCAAATTATTTTGAGTTTAACGTTGAATGTTTTGGCTTACAAGTGAAATCGCTTTATCATCTAGACCGTTTAGGTACAGACAACTGAGATTGGCTGGTGTACATTCTTGTGGTCCAATATCGCTGCACATTCCGTCTTGGTATTCCTCATTGATAACCCCAATTTTCAGTCCAATCGGTTCAGAACCGACGGCGATGCAAAAAACAGAAACGCAAATCGAAGGCATCGCTATGAGAAATATGACAAACCTAGAATACAGATTCTACGAATTAGTCGTAAGCATTTCTTTGCTGGAATTATGGCAAAGTAGTCCTCATATACTTAGGCACATGAGCTTTTTTGGATAGGTTAGGCGCAGTGCAACCTTAGAATATTTCATACCAATATAATAACTTACCCTAGACTCCGCATCAACACGATTGAATTTTTGACGAGTAATGCACGAATTCGATCAAAAATTGAAGTGGACCTATCCTCCCGAGCCTTGATAGAATTGTTTCGAATGCTCTTCGGATTTGGAGTGATTGAGCTGGTAGTAGATTCGGCTGATAGAGCTCTGGATATAAATCGAGGTCTTCCATTGACGGTTTCATCAGGAACGTCTACGAATGGCTGACTCATTGATCTTAATTTTAATCGGCCAGCCCGTTCAAGTGCAGTCTCTTCGGCATTTTGTTCATTCTGTCTTTCCTCGTCGTTTTGGCATAGCTGATTTAGATTTAAATTTTGCTTTATTCAAGTGTCAACCAATTCATACAATCATATAGACTCCGACTTTTTATACTTTAAAACAGTAAATTCTGGGCGCCACTTTTGAATGGATTTCCCACGCTGAGTCACACTTAAACGAAGCAAACTTTATTTTTACATTAGAATTTCTTTAAAAAAAATATTTTGGCAAAATAAAGATATAACATAAGTCCAGCTTTTTTACGAGCTGTGTTATTACCAAAAACATTGGAGGAAAAATTGTGCGGCCAGGAGGATTCGAACCCGTGCCAGTCACGTGTGCTGATTTGCGCAGTAAGAAAAAGTCGGAGTCTATATGACTATAAACTAATCATGTCTATGCTGCTCCCCCATCAGCGAGGCCATAATAATTAAATTTAATTCAATTTAGTAGTACCTGTAATACCACGTCGTCCAATAATACTGAGTTGTACCTCCGGAGGAGACGAGAGGGTGAATCTTCCACCAGAAGGCGCCCGTTTCGCATAATTCCGACCTTTATGGAAAAAATAAAATGCATAACGGAATCTCCCAAGTCGTTAAAACTCGCCGAGTACTTCCTCAGCGGGTGTAGGGAAGGTACCCCTGGTAGTACGGGAGATAACGACCAACGATTGTTCTTTGACCTTAGAGGTCCCCGAAGGCGAGATGGTAGTTATTACGAAATGCGGTTATATCCGAAGTTTGTGGCATATAATCTCGAATATGCATTCAATTTCGGAAATACGGGAAGAACAGTGCGCGAAATTTGTGTCACATCAGTGAAAGTGCTTCTATTTCATAAGTTTGTTTTTGAACTGTGCTTTTCGAATTTGTTACTTACTCTGTCGGCTTGTCTAGTCTCTTCAATGTAATGTGTCGTTACAATCACAGTCGTACTATTGCTTAGGACTAGGTCACTCAAATACTTCCAAATACTGTTGTTATAAAAAATTTATAAGGTCAGATAAATATTAGATATAAATTTTTATAGTACGATGTACGATCCTACGTTTGTAGTACGTATAGTCTATACACTTAACCTTTTTCGAAGAAGAGAATCACATCCAACTGTGGGTTCATCTAAAATCAAGATGTCCGGTTGGTGTATCAGTGCTACTGCCAGCGACACACGACGTTTTTGCCCATCACTTGAAAAATTATAATGTCGTTACTTCAGTTTTAATTTTGATTTGTTAGTGGGAAATCATGTTATTTTACGAAGCCTTACCTTAAATCCCTCACAGTTTTGTCTTTGTGAAGGTTCAAGCCCAACAAATCAATCAAGTACTCACATCTGTAGTCAATCTCCCAACGGGTCAATCCGAACACGATGCCAAAGAAGCTTAGGATTTCCAGCATCGTGCATTCGTAATTTAGCGCAAGTTCCTGAAAACAATAGAAAATAGTGTTCTGCTATATCTAATTGATCTCAATTAGGGTTGTAACAGAATATTCTCCGAGCACAGTCGTTTATGCTCGTGCGCTAGTTTATGAATGGAATAGTTCGGAAACATTTGTCATACACATTTGGTCCAAGAATGAATTGAAATATTTTGAGTCAACAAGCTAAAGGATTTGAGAATGTCCTCGAGAATATTATCGAGAATCTTCTCAAGGATATTCTCAAATATTAAATGCTCGAGAATTTAACAACCCTAGTCTCAATAGATTTTGCTAAAAAAGGAAAATGTGATTTTCCGTATTAATCTTCTTGCCGAATTGTCATTTCTTCTGTTTGATAACCCTTAAGCGGAATTTCATACGGCAGGCGATATCAAAATATTTCCCAACATTGTCATATGAAATCACAGCTCAAAAAGACCCCCTTCTTGTAGTCGATGGTGGACTCGAAAATGCGGATTTGCAATGACAGATAAACAGTTCTTGACTCGAATGTTCGTTTTATCGAGTCTGTCCAAACCCGACACGTTTAAAATTCGGGATACTGTGAATTCCTGCGCTGGCCGAATATCAAAAACTGTGTCCGATCCGAAGGCATCCATTCTCCTGTCACAATTATATCGCTAATAGTTCGTAAAATATAAAATAGCTACTGATTTATGTCAAAAATTCATTTTGGCGATTTCGCGACTTACCTGAGGCATGTATCCGACTCGGCTACCAGGAACCCCACTTCCTAGTGACCCTGTTTGTTCTCCATAGATGTAGACATTGCCTTTGTCTAATTTTCGAAGTGCTACAATGCAAGATAAAATTGTCGTCTTCCCGCTCCCACTGGATCCCAGGAGTCCATATCTAACGAATACAATTATTGTTAGAAATTGTCACTAAGGCTCGAGTCAACTTCAAAATGGGGGCACGGTCAGTCAAATTGTGGCTTCATTTTACCCTCTAAACGCAGATTTGTTACCGATAAAACCCGAAATCTGCTAAAACTAGTTCTAACTACTAAATCCCTACTTAAAGCTTATTGGGAGTTCAAACCGAACCTAATCTATAGCCTAACCTGAGCTGACCTTACCCCCATATCAGTGGTAAAAGTTAAACGACGTTTACGGACTTATTAAAGTTTCCATGTCATTTCCGGTTTTCCATGAACAATGACTTCGGGTTTTTGTCGTCGCATAACGCTTACATGAAGTTTCGATTTTTGAATCATTGTCAGTATCGATTATAGAATTAGGCTCAAATAATGTCACGCTTTCTTGCCGGTGATAATTGAATGTTTCGTATTTCGAATAAAATTTTTGTAATTGTCATACGTACATGGTGTTTTCTTTGACCTCCATATTGAAATCCCTGAGAACATCACATCGGGTTTTTCCAGAGCCATAACTCTTATAAGCCTTCCGGACCGATACCGCTGTTTCTGAAGTGTTTCGCGGTGGCCTTTCTGTTCCGTTAGCAGCACCGGGTTGCTCCCCTGATATCACCTGTAATTCATGTCCCGAGTCATCGAAGCCAACGTTGAAAGTTCTAAAATTCAAAAACAAAATACAAAAAATGAAATCCAAAACAATTTGTTCAAAAAGAAATCAAGACAAAGCTTCCTGTGAAATCTGTCGCAGATGAGATCTAATAATTTAGTCGTCCGGTCGTATGCTGCAGGCAATAGTAATGACAGTTGACAGATCATTACGTCATCCTACTCAGGTGGTCTCTTAGTTCAGGTGGTAGCCAGGGTAGACATCATGAAAATGTATCTAAAAATATTTATGCTTACCCGGTCTTGCCAACAATGACCATTCTGAGCGCGTGGTCGTGCTCAAAATATACAGAGGTCAATTCTGTTAGGTCTATTCTCTGACTCGACTGACAAGATGAACAAGTTGAACAGGAAGAGATATTTCTTCATTTGATTTAATTTATGTTAATTGCGATCAACACGTAATGCGTCAATACTGAAATCTAGTCAAACCTCTGCGTCCCATCTACCTACAAAGTATTCACTATGTCTACAGCATTTCTATACAATTATTTCCTATTTCTTCTTCCAACTTCCATGCCGTTTCATATGGTAAAGAACCTCATAAACCTTCCAAGGTGAACTTCATGCAGTTGTTTCTGAAATTTCTTAATATAAATATATGTGCATAAATGCCAAATACAAGAAAAGTGGAAGCCTTGAGTGTGGCAAGTAAAAAACCGGTTTGCATTTGCAGATTCAAGAGCATAACAATAAATTACTTTCTTTTTCGTTAATTTCGACTCACACGATGTTATGCTGGAGCGTGCAAAAAGTAGGAGGGTTTAATATGAAATATTCTGAAGACAACCATTATGTTGTCTAAATAGTTATTTTATTATTTTGCAATAGACAAATGAAATCTTGCAATTTAATCAACTGGAAAATGGGCAATTAAGATAAACTTATTCCATTATATTCGCAAAACGTGCACCATTAGGGTTAGTACGATTTATTAAGGACAGCAAAAACTTAGCACATACAATACAGCACAGAGCCATGGGGCTAAAAATTTGCAACCCGTTGTAACTGCTCATATTGTGAGAGGTTTTTCCCCATAAATTTAAAACGTGACTATAAACTTTTTAAAATCTTGGAAATAAATGCGCGGAATCCATTCTCAAAGTATCAATAAAGCCAATAATTGCTTCATTGGTGGCTTTGGGTGTGCAAAAATCAGAAAGGCTGTTATACCGAACATATGCGTCCGCACATGCACAATTGGCGCCTGGAAATAAAATTCACTGTCGAAACTAGTAATTTTATTGTATAAATGAAGTGCGTCTTATAAATCACAACATTACACTATCGGTGGAAAGAATAAAATATTTAGCACACATTTTAACAATTCGCATGCTAATAAGTTTTCTATCACGGTGGTATGGACCCTGACCTTGACCCAAGCCAATGGTAGCCTTGTCACTTCTGACATTTCGAAGAACTCTGTTGTGGTAGTGGCGACGGGTGGCCGATCTGTCATCAAAATGTTCAATAAATTTCATTTAGCTGAAAATATATACCCATTTTTTAATTATTACTAACCTACGGTGACCCGGTTGGTCACCACAGGAATTGAATCATGGCTACGCTTACCCGAACCGGTCATCTCTCTCAACCTCGCCATCAATACGGATTAATTTACATTACAACCGAAAATTGATCACGGAAGTTAGATTCAGAATAAATGATTGTACTAGAGGCTGTCCACATTTTATTTACACACCTCTCCTATCAATGGCTCTCGCCTCTTACTCGAGCGTGCTAAAATTAGAAACTTGGCATTCCTACTTCTTGGAAATAACTCTCCAATAAAAAAAATTGCACATTTTCAAAATTTTCAAAAATGTGGAATAAATTCGAGTCAGAAGTGGATGTAAAGATTTCAGAAGTTTCTGGACGCCATCTGGCGTCTTCAACTTCATCTGTTTCAGTAAGCGGAATCCATAAAAGTCCGGGGGACTGATGTCAGGGATCTTTTCATTGGAAATGATTGTCATTCCGAGATTTGACCTCAAATCTTCTGCTTAGTGGGTGGTTTTCCAGGATACGCGCGACGAATTTTCGTCATGGTAGAAAAAAACTTTGTCGGCCTCTCCCTGATATAATTTTGAAACTTTTCGTTCCGAAATTGGTTGGAACACGTGCTGAATAAAGTGTTCCGGGTTGTTTTTACATTTTGGGCCACCTTGATGAGAGGGATGACTCCGCACCGCGACCCATCATAGTAACGACTAGGGTTGTGAGAGAATATTCTCTCGAGAATATTCTCGAGAATATACTCCAGAATATTCTCGAGCATAAATGTTTATACTTTATGCGCTACTTTAGGAATGGAATAGTTCGGAAACTTTCGTCATTTACATTTGGTTTAAATTTAGATTTATATTTTGCTTTATTCAAGTGTCAACCATTTCAACAAAGGAAAAGAATACAATCAATGACTTATACACTAATCGAAGTCCAAGAATGAATTTAAAAATTTTGGGGCTACATGCTACCGGATTAGAGAATATTCTCGGGAATATTCTCGAGAATAATCTCGAGAATATTCTCAAATATTAAATGCTCGAGAATTTAACAACGTTAGTACCGACAACCATGAATCTTCCGACAAACTTCATTTTTGGCTTGCGATGAGGTTTATGCTCCACAGCGGGGGGTGGGAGCCCGATATTTTTGTGATTTCGACGAAATCTGACTGGAATGAGTATGTTCGTCAATGTGCTGCGAGATACCGTAATTCCATCCTTTTTCATCACCTTGACGACTGAATTTCTGAGAACCAGTCCTTGGAAACTTCTCGAATTGTCAAATCCACTTCAAACTCCAATTTCTTTGGCATTTTCAAAGTTTTTGAGAATGTGCAATTCTTTTCTTGGAGTGTTATTTCCGAGAAGTAAAAATACCAAATTTCAAATTTTTAGCACGCTCGAGTAAGAGCCATTGAAAGGTGTGTAAATAAAATGTGAACCGCTGTTGTAGTTTCGTTTAATTGCAAGACTTTAAGATTCAGTATTTCGTAAACAAAGCATTTCAGCGGTTTTATACCTTTAAATTATTATGGTCAAAATGACGCAATTAATTATTGATGATGTACGTAAACCAATCGTGAACTATGAACGTAATAAAAATTTTGACTTCCAATTTCAAACACGATTGTGTGAAAAATTGGATTGAATTTGTTTGGTTTCGGATATTTTTTGAGAATTCCGGACAACCTGCAGGTTTTTCGATCTCCATCTACGAAATGTTTAGCTGCGCTGCTGTCAAGTAATTCGGAAATCGGAAAGAAATTCGGCTCAATTTTGTTCCTCCAATTGAAGTTTTTTATGCTATTTTGTCAATTCTCATCAGCAGGAGATCTCATTAGCAGGGAATCAGCACTGAAAAATTCGGGTAGATCATTTGAAAACGCTGCTTAATTGAGAATAAAAAAAAGTTAGAAAATCGTTGGCTTTAAGTCGTTCAATACAATTAACCGTCAACGGTCCATAATATCTACACGTTATCGGCACGAAGTTTTATGAAAACAAACACAACAACAACTGTCTGGAATATAAGGCAGCCAATGATCGATCCTCGATTGGATTCTTGTACGTCGTATAATGTGGTTTATCTGCGCCGCGCCATTTACTTTTATTTGTACAGATTGCAACATGAACTAGAGTCCTGCTTTTATCATCTCTGTGTGAGACTGTAAGATTAGATTAAACTGAAGTTCGATTTGGCCTACTCCAATAATTTTATTTTCATTGATGTGGGTGTGAGCTAGCGCACATAGTTTTGGTTTCTCCGGCAGTTTCGCAGGTGTGTCGTTGTCCACGTTGTATTGGGATTAATCTGAAGGTATTACGGATTTTTTTATTACGGATTTGTTTTTAATATTTTGTTGAATATTACATTTAGTTATACAATGCTGAGAATGGTTACCATTTCGGCAATAGACGTACGACTTAATCTTTATAGATGTTATGTAAATTCGAACTGCTGCTTGGACAGATAATGTTCTCAGAGAGTTAAAACTTACAAATGACAAAGTACACGAATTCTCGTCTAAAAAGCGTGATCATAAGATGTCTGAAAGAAGAAATAATGTCATAATTCATGGAATTGTTATTGAGGATGTACCTAAAATAGAACCTAAAGTCATTGTGACAAATTTTCTTAAGGAGAAATTGACTGTCGAAC
>JAQFYE010006001.1:0-11264 GCA_034694305.1 Protaphorura glebata
AATAGTGGTTGCTGAGACAATTTTCATTTTGGACCAAATTTTGGTCATATCTCCGCCTAGTTAAAAATTATCGATTAACACATCTTATTTTCTGGGGCTCGCCAGTGTCCAATTTTTTGACCGAGTTAAGATTCTAATCATCCTAGAAAGCGATTGGCTTCAACTTGGCGAAAACCGCATGTGAATTAGTGGATTGGTTCAAAAGTTATTTAGGCTCAAATAGGGAGAGATGTTTCGCGCCAACCCTGTATATCATTTCAAAGGGGAGGTCAAGGGGGTTCAATTGAACCATGACCCGCGTTGACCCGACCCTTGACCTTTGACCTTGGACGATGACCCCGTGACCCCGTGCGAAATGGCTCCAAAGTGCTGAAAGTTATATATCTCTTTAACGGGAAGATGAAAGGGGTTAAACCATGACCCGAGTTGACCCGAGACTTGACCTTTGACCGGGGGCTATGACCCTGTGGGAAATGGCTGCAAAGTGGGGCAAGGGATATATCATTTGAAAGGGGAGATGAGGGGGGTTCAATTGAACCATGACGGGAGTTTGCCCAGTTTTTGACACTTGACCTTTGGCCTGGGGCGATAACCTCATAATAAATGACTGCAAAGTGGGGCAAGCAATATATCATTTCAAAGGGGAGGTGAAGTGGGTTAAATTGAACCATGACCAAAGTTGACCCGACACTTGACCTTTGACCTGGGGCGATGACGTCATAGGAAATGACTGCGAAGTGGGTCAAGTGATATATCATTTTGAAGGGGGGGTGAAGAGGGTTCGTTCAACTGAACTATGACCCGAGTTGACCATACTCTTAACCCTTGACCTGGGGCGATGACCCCGTGACCCCGTGCGAAATGGCTCCAAAGTGAGGAAAGTGATATATCACATTAATGGGGAGATAAATGGGGTTCAATTGAACCATTACCCGAGTATTTTTTTTATTCTTGACCTTTGACCTGGGGCAATGACACCCATGTCAAAGCGAGGGGGGAGTAGGTTGTGTTACCATCGGAAATGACTACAAATTGGGGTAAGTGATAAATCATTTCAAATGGGAGATGAAGTGAATCAAGTGAACCATTACCAAGTTGAGCTGACTCTTGACCTTTGAATCTGGGTGATGACCCCGTGGGGAATCGCCATTTAGGGGTGGGGAATTATACATGAACTTAATGGTGGTAAGAAGGAGCAAGTGGTATTACGTCTTAGTTGTGACCTTTCCCAGTCCATTTTCAAATGGGCATTGCGTCTAGTGATTTTATACCTAGTCATTTTATTAATACTTCAGTACTAACTCTTGGGGAAAACGATTTTGTCTTTCAAGTCACGGTCATGACATGCAGAGCAGGAGGTTGGACTTACAACATTGCGGAGATTTATAGCTGATTAATCATTACGGATTGATTTTCCCCGGTCCCTGCGGTGAAGGTAACGGATTCCTTAGAGAGACGAAATAGTTAACTCGTTTTCTTCTACAGCTTAATTTATCGGAAAATCTCAATGGAACCTTGGCTCATTGGGCTCAAGTATTTAACATTTGGCTGAAATTTCTATCCTAGGAGATAATTAGTGAATACATTTTTCATGAGTCATAAGTAGACATACGCATTTAATATAATCAATGTTTATAGATAAATCCGAATTATCATTACAATCCGAATAGGAATCCACAGTCAGAAAACTCTAAAATAAATATGCTCGATTGGGAAACCTTTCTTTTATTAAAATCCCAATCCAAAAATTAGAATCTGATTTTCTCATAATCGGAATCGCAATAACATGTCAAACTATGTAGAAACTACAATACAAAATTATTTTATTCGGAATCCCAGCCGACGTGGATGAATTAATGTGAATAAATGTGAAGTTAACTTGTATTGTTTCAAGACGAAAATACGTAATTGTAATCACACTATCAATAAAAAATTGTTGTACAGGGTGTCAAATATTATTTACCCCCACGCATGGGTCTGATTTGAAAAACAGATCTCACCATCGATCATTTTCAATTAAAGCTCTAGACCCGCCATACAATTTCTCACAGAACTTGGGATCGCCTTACCTGAACAAAGTTAAGACTCCTCTGCACAAATGTATTTCACCTTTCCGATAATTTGGTCAGAAGGTTCTGAGAATGAATTAAGAATATTTTGTCTTGTCGTAATTAGATTGCTTACTTACGCCCCAAATCCAAATAGTTCTCTTCTCTTTTTCTAGTCTCTTCAAAATCGGCACATGTTGTAATGGTTGCTACTTACTACTCGAATATTTTCGCTTGTTTCTGCATTGTTTATCCCGTAAGAATAATGTTAATTTTGAGGAGAGGAGAAAAAGAGAAAAGAACTCTATTTGGGGCGTATCCTTTTATACATTTCCAGAAAAAATATTTAAAATAATTATGATGCACTTGACCTTTCAATATAGTCGCGAAAGGAAAGATGCGAAAATTCGCATACGCTTTCAGGTATAGCTTTACAGCTTTCACGGAGAGTGCCGACGACTGTTTGGGACGCGGCTAGCAATTTCGTTACTGTGGCACCTCGGAAAAGTGTGCTTGATGCTTCTTCCGCTCGTTATATTCAATATAGGTAACACAAGATTCCTAGACGACAAACTTCCCTCTAGGTTGGTCCATACGGTTGTTTACTTGAAAGAAAACTTTGTTTTTTGACCGTGGTGGCCTAAATACATTACATCAGACAGGATTTAGGCCACCATAGGTATATGCTTGTTGATATGAAGAATTGAATTCAAATTTTCAATTTTTTGAAATGTTGTCATAACGCATGAGCCAACCTAGAGGGGATAGGTTGTTTACAAATATTGGGTAAACAAGTCCCATCAACAAATTGAAAATTCCCCCAAAACCCATTCTCGATCAATCAGCGATGACAGTTAGATGGTCTAGCAACCAAATTTGAATGTAAAATTAATGCAGTTCTAGTAGTCAGGATTGCCAGACCTTCATTGCGGTGCAGGTTAATTTAAATTAACCTGCACCAAATATTATTAATAAAATATTAATTTTACATATTTTATTTCCATCAGTATTGAATCCTCGTTAAACCGTCACATACACAAACAATTGTGTGTGTGTGTGTGTCCGCCACTGGTCACTGGCAAATCCTCATTGTAGCGAACTGGAGAGGCGGGTCGGGGAGGATGGCGGCAGCCTTCCGACAAGGCTAAATGATCGTAATGTTCAGTTCCAATGTCAAGTAGAGAATATTTTATGTATTTTAATCATTGGTCATTAAATTCATTATCATATGTCAAGTTTCAAGTTTAGTTTTATTCAACTGTCAGACCAAGTTAACATCTTATCCACATAAAATTGACAAATTAATGCTGCTGTCCCCTTCCGGACTCCATATAAATACAGTTTGTTATCTGAAATTAATACATGTACAGGAAAAGAAGAAAAGAAATGCTGATAACAGTTTACAAAATTATCCGTTTGTTTCGATTTTACAATCCACTTAACTCGCTGAATAAATAATCTATCCGAGATTGTTAACAGATTGCAGTCTTTCAAAATTTTCGAAACATCAATCTTGCATTTCACAGATTTGTATGTTATTTTCTTATGTCATCAAATAATCCATTCGAATTACTTAGGTTGGGAAGGGACGAAGCTATGAATGCTTCCGAATCTGACGCCATCGCAAATGCTAAGATGTAAAAACAAGATAAAATGGAAATAATTTTAACTGAATACATTTTCATTACCATTGAATAAGTTATGGATTTGGCAGAATTTTACGGGTTTATATTAATTTCCACAGTCGGGAGATTGGTATTGAAATGCATTAAAATTTCATTATCACTGTAGTTATTGCACATATCAGACTTTATCTCTGCTTGAATAAAGTAGAAATCCGTGTTGTAGCGATTCTGATTGTTTACGTATCAAATTTTCATCCACACTTGAAATTGCCGATAATTAAGTAATAGATAATTAAACATACGGGTGGGTATTTCTATTTTATGTCATCCTTTGTCGGCTTCATTAATTGAGTTTATTAAGGATGGAAGTATCAAACGTGAAAATGTCGGGAAATTTGGTTGTTTGATAAAAGACGTCAAAGAAATCATCACCTTTTTCATTTTACGTAAATACGATTTTTTTTTCGAATTTCAGTAAGTCCTCGAATTTTTGTCGATGTGTAATTATTTTCTGCAGAAAAAGCACACAGAAATATAAAGCAAATGTAGTATATCTGATTCGAAATTTATTTAATTTAATAACTTCATTTTCTGCGCACCTAGGACTTAGCTTTGAAGAGTCTGCTTTGGAACACATTGTTGACCCAATTCAACCAATGACAATAGCTGAAAATAGCGTTATTGTGGGTACAGAACTAAAAGCCAGAAATGTGTTTTGGAGATTTTTTTTTAGAAAATCAAAGAAATCCCAAAAGTAATCCGTAATTTGATTACAGTAATCCAACCGAAATTTTATGTGTAATCCGTAACCCAAGAGGTTCTCGCTGACTCTTGTAGCCACCAATCCATCGAAATAAGTGCGATTACACAACTCTGGGACAGGTACATTTCAAGAGAAGGAAGAGTTGAGTTGACCGTAATATTGGGTTTTTCCTTATATAAACCTTTAGCTACTGATGATTCGGAGTGGTCTGGGTTGGGTTTTTGACTTTTTTGTATCATCTGCATTACATTTGTACGTATTAGAAGTATGAGATATTCAAAAAATCAAAGTCAACCACTCCCTGTTGTGAATATGTTATTTGCATAAAAATAATCAAAATGTGATCCTGAAGTGCATTTATCACTTTTTTGAAATGAACGTGAGTTCCGAGCAAGTTAAGCTCTTCTGCTGTAGATTGAAATTTTTATGGGAAGACTTAAATAAATTTTTTTCACAAAACACAAATTTTTTTTTGTTTGTTTTATGAAATAATCGACTATAGGACAAATCCAATATTTACACACCACTTCCCTCGTAAAATTGCAATTTTTGGGCAAAATTCTTGATTTTATTTGAGTGGGGAATTCCGATTAAGCGGTAACCTTTGTGAAATGTATAGTTACGTCATGAGAATTTTAATCTATTGTTTTTCACTATCTCCAGTGGATCTGTGTATACCAATTTGGTTGGAGCAAAGTAGAGTTCCGTGTACCGATGCCGACATTGCAACATATTTTTGTAAACTTTTTTTATTTTTGACTGAACATTGTCAATTGCGGCATCCTTTGTTTAAACGGTGAATAGCAAAATACTTGAGTATTTCGGATGTATATAAATACCAATTCTATTGACAACTATTACTACATTAAGTTGATAAAATGGCATTTGTACGTTCCATCTTCCCACATACACTACTTATCGTTACACTGTTGTACTCCCAATATGGTAATATTCCACACTATTTCATAGTCTTGAAAATATATCTAAGTCGTTTCTAAATTCTGAGCAAGTAGGTGGAGCAGAGCAGTCACAACAAATTCGTGACCCAATTTCGGATCTCCAAAGGGACATCAGAGAAGTCGCTCGTCACGTGGTAGAGTTACAAGAACATCCGTTACCAGTAGGATTCGTATACTTTGAAATTTATCCAAACCCGCCACCTACGTCATTGTGGCCGCATGTCCGTTGGCGCGAGATTACGAGTAATTACGCTGGACAATTCTTCCGTGCCCTTGGAGGAGGTTCAGGTCCGTCTGGCGCAGTTCAGGCAGAGAATGCTCCTAGAATTACAACTGTTCGTCAAAGGCAAGGGATCGCTGATGGGTGCAGTAGTTGTGATTCAACCTTAACTCCAGGATCTTATAGTGCACGGATATGGACTGGTGATGACGGAGGGACAAGTATGGACAGAAGACGTATCTTAGATTTTTTCACGTCAAGTGGAGAAGTTCGTCCAATGAATCAGGCAATAAAAATTTGGCAGGTCATTAGTGCAGAATAGAGGGCAAACATTAAATTTTTTAAAATTTACATTTTGGTAAAAACCGAATGTTTACACTAAACTATTATTTTGAAAGAACACGCAGCTAAGGCCATTAGGGTCTAAATGTCGACTGCAGTGTCAACTGATATTCATGACCAAATAAACAAAATTATCTAAGAAGCCATGTATGCGAAAAAAAATTGACGAACTACTATGACGGAGATCGATGGTAAATTCCTGTCATTCAAATGAGAAATAACATTACAGATTCAAAAAAGTAAGTTAAGTCCATTCCTGCATTTACACTACCTGGTTCATATTTATTCGGTAATTTCTTCAGCTGCGGTGTTGTTTTCTCAAAAACTCTATCAAAGTCAAAATCAACTTACTTTTCTCGGACATTCCCAATCATATAAGTAAAAATAAAAATAACCACGATTGGATGAACTGCGCTCTATTAACTCAAAAACATGTTATAATTTTAAGGAGCAGTGATCACGTTGTCAACAAATAATCAGAGTGCCGAGGCTATCGCGAAAATTTTCTTCAATCAATCAGCACATGGTGATAGAACTTGGACCCGAAAATCAAAACAAATATTTGACGGAAGTTACCGAGTTCATTTTCTAACATTCAAAATCTCCCGATTAACATTAACAATTTTTACTTTTGAATGCACATCATTGGGGCTACCCAGCGCAAAAGCGTAGCCACTTCCGCAAGGCGTTTGTTACTCAACCGGAGATTTATATATTCTGCTGTCTAATCTACCTGCGAAGTTTTCATTCACGAGACCAAAAAATGTCAAAATTCTAAAATATTCCATTGACGTAATAGAATAACATTAGGATGTGCGCTCTTTTGTGCGGATGGATACCTATTTATTTTTTTTTATTTTTTTGAGCATTACCAATATCTTTACTTTGCTGTCCGGCACTTGTAATCGGTGTAATCCAAGGTCATTGCAAACCGAAATTTCTAGGGCGAAGCAAGTTTCATAAGGTATTCAGAAAAATAAATACAATAAATCCAAAACCCGTCAGTTCAAATCATCACATGGACCTGTCATAATTCATCACAGGTTCATGCTTTATTTAAGAAACAGCGACTGGATATAAGTGAATTAAATGAACCGGATGCAAAATTGATGGATACACTAACACAAATATTATAAATGAGAGGTTGTGAGGGAATCAGTGAATGAGG
Organism: Protaphorura glebata; assembly: GCA_034694305.1. Taxonomy (NCBI): domain Eukaryota; kingdom Metazoa; phylum Arthropoda; class Collembola; order Poduromorpha; family Onychiuridae; genus Protaphorura; species Protaphorura glebata. Next base: position 7,126 of record JAQFYE010006001.1, read on the forward strand.
TATGGAAACTGGTTGTAATAGCGGAGCAACAATATTCGTCCATTCTTGTCTTACGATTATGGCATTCTGTAGTAATCTGGATTTGATGAATCATTGGTGGAATTAAAGAGACACAGTAAATGTAAGTCATTATTTCTGGTTTATTCTGAAGCAATAGAATTACTTACTAGTGATCACAATGGTGATAACGATTACGACAATTTAAATGACATTGTATGCGTACGTCTCTTGTAGTATTGTTTTACTAACCGTTCATTACGTAGTAACTTTCCTCGCAATTTTTTGATTTCAAACGACGTAAATTGATTCAATTGTTGTTTCCCACGCTCATTAACACGTCCTAATGACTAATTGATATTAAAATCAAGGATTCACAGAATGCACCAGTTTGCACCGGGTTTTTTTTACAACACTAGTCTGTGGACTAACTTTTTGATATCCGAGAGAAATCGAGTGTGATAAAATTATTCAAAAGAGCACTTGCTATTGACTAATGGCTGTTGGCTCGACCAGTTTCTCACTCACTGACATTTTATGAAGGAATTAAAGCTTTGGCCTTACCACTTGTTTTTGTACTACTGAAATCCCGATTTCCAATTATTTTCGTCCACTTCAGTTTAATTTAGTTTGATTTTGATTACAAATTCAGTGAAAATGTTTCTCCCGGCTCAAATCATCGGCTCCGATTGCTCATCTTCCATCGACTGGGGCATTCATGAATTATGTCTACCATTGTCAATCATTCTATCAGAGCAGAATGACGAGGACAACTCTCAAACACATTGTCAAATACAGCATGTTTCAAAAGTCCTAAACTATTTTGAAAGTTGCGTGTCCAGTTGAAGAGCCGTCTTATGTTACGGTGAGGGCGGTAAAATAATATATTATTGGCGCGAGTTCAGAAATAACGTACTAATAGTAATTAATAATAAATGCAATGAATAATATGAATGAAAACTTTTTATTTATATTGTACGTTCAATCAATCAATTTTAGCAATGCTGTCACACTCAGTGCCAGAATTTAACTTGCGCAATTGAGTTACACTGCCTGCAACATAAACTCTTCAAATTTCGGCCTCGCGGACGTCCGAAATAGTTTAGGACTTTTGAAACATACTGTATTGGCTATAATTAAACACAGTTAATGACTAATTACACCTACAGTCCGGATCGACGACACTCACTGGTACATCAATGTGACATTTCGATTATTATGATGTAACAACTGTATTTTTTTTAATTAAATTAAACAAACACAAGACCGGATTCAATCCAACAAAGTTAAAAATCAATATCCAGAAGAGAAAAGTAGTGATTGTGTCTACCCAATGGAATGATACCAGTACTAGCATTCGCTTTTTCTCAAGGAACCAATCTTGAGGAAATGTTTATGCAACATTATGACTCATCACAGTACAACTTCCGTAACAATTCAAATCGAGCCATGCGGCCTTGTTTGTGGAAATGCTGCCGTCGGACCGGGCTGTAATTCCGAAGACAAAAATTGTTTCAAACTCAATAGTGTAAAGGGTGGGACAAGTAATGAAGCACTGTATTTGACTCAGGGTTATAATGGAGACTGGGCTGTCCTAGCATAAATCAGAAAATTGGTCCAGCTCAATAAGAGACCGGGCTTAATCAGAAGCGTTAGGCCAGTTGGATTGTTTTACGTTTATTATGATTTGTGGGTAAACGATGATAAATCCTAAAGGAATACTGGAAATCAATTTCTTAAAATGATCGGAAAGGGAGGTTGGGTGATAGACCACAAGGTGAATTGGGAATTTAATTTGAATTTAACTCATTCCCGCGATTCACAGGAAAAAGGGTAGACTGACATTTCCAGATTCTGTCATTAGAAACACCGTAACTCCAGTCCAGAAGTGTTCTCCCGTGGACGGGAGGACTCATCAAAATACTCATGGACAAATGTGTGTAATGGTTTATGGACATTGCATATTGAACATACCATTTATATTTACATTACAACGAATGACCAAATGAGCAATCGTTTTTATCAAATGAGAAATTAGCCAGAATGATAATAGTTGAGGCTGAAATGGAAAGTTCCTTTGTGAATCATTGGCACAATTTCAACATGCCTCAGCGAAAAGCATTTTAGATTTTCAATTACTTATTGTTCGGCACTCATCGCGCACGCAACCATTAAGGGAACCAAGACTGAAATATAACATCTAAACAGAGCTTTTGATTCATTTAGTGTTCTTCACACTTTTATTCGTGATGCATCCGGTGATTCTGACGCTCATTTCTCTCTTCCTTGTGGGAACTGCCATCAAATTCGGTTATTTTCAACTTTACAACACGCCATGTCCAGCATTTGTCTTGACAAAATCAAAAGTATTAAAAAACTATTTTAAAAAATCTAGACAATGCGAAGCTGAAGGCAGCATTGGCGAACAAGGACCCGGAGAAAATACCATGCTGGAACGCTACGAGATGGGGCGAGAACCCTTATAATATAATGAAAATACTTAGATCTCAAGAAGTAGTCGAGTGCTGGGGATGTCCTTGCAAATTGGTGGCTGCGGGGAGCACCAATCTCAACATGTATTGACAGATATTTTAATTATATTTTACATGACAGGCCCCGTTTTAAACATTTGTGTAGAATTGTGTGACCTATACGAGTACGTTGTTTTCAGTTGTGAGAAATGCGACTTGAAGAGAACTCGTGAACTTGCCAATAATCGTGCGGAATCAAAGTTCAAGGTAATTTTGACAGTACCAATCGTTCATAATCAAAAATTCACACATCCGAGTCCACTAACCAATAAATGAATAATTTTTTCAGGCCGATGAGATTGCAAAATGTGGTGCGTCATCTGAGTGTGCAAAACATGGCTTCAGGAGACCAAAGACGTAATGCCAGGTCCCTACTCATATTTTCCTTCCCTCAACTGTAATTCTATAATTTTTTGAAAATAATTTGACAGCTGCGAAGACTGTCCTCACATGTTTGACATAGAAACACTGAACAAATTCATGGGGTTACTTGCGTGGTTGGAGAGCCTCAAGGAATAACCCTCAAATTCAAGAAGTGGACATAGGTGTATTGCGTTTTAGTAATATAAACCATACTTCAACTTAGTTTACAACTTAGTTTACTTGCAGGTAAACTAGGTAGGAAGTGGAAAGAACTCAATCAAATTCTTTCGACACCCTTATTGAAAACATTGAATAAAAACATTAATTACCTGCATTACTTCACACGTATCATCCATTTATCTGCATAATTAATATTTGATTGCTAATAAGCCGACCCTACGTTTGAGCACCACCGTAGGCACGCGTAGCTGCATAAAAGCTTATGCGAAGAATAATTGCTTCCCTTCAAACACACGCCGCTTGACCAGTATGACTTGGCTTGGCCACATGGGTTGCGCTTTACAGATTTGTCTAGTAAGGACTATGTCTAGCATGTCTGACACCTCTTGAGGAGCTTTTGATTGCCAAAGTCCATCCAGTAATATCTGTGTACAAAACAAAAGGACAACAGATGCACTACAGTGGCCACGTTATAAATTTTCCTCAAGACGTCAAGGAGTTCTCCACAAAGCTTCCAGACGTTGCAGCTGCTGTGAATTCGATCATTGTGGTCAGAAAAAAGGGAACGAGACTCACGTGCATACGGATTTTTGAGTAAGTGGTGGCAGAGTTAGAAACGCTTTGACATGGCCTAAGGATAACTACCAGTACTACAGTGACATTGAGATTGATGAGGAGGCACTAGCTCTATTACCAAAAGATGGGAACAGGAGTGAACTCCTCCGACATGTTGAGGTTACGAAGGACAATTCTCCATCCCACGATGAGGTTGACGAAAACGTTGTAACAACAAGTGTTCCTACACTTACAACAGTAAATCAAGATCGTCAAGGTACAAGTTTTAGAAAATTTTACTGCGCTCAAACTTGAGTGGCTTGGTTAAGTATTGCAACCAAGTAAAAGGGCCAATATTGGACTGTTCATTCCCAAAATTACAAGGAAATCGTTGTGGTCAGATTTTTTTAAATTGGGTTTTAATAAAGTCGAAATCTAATATATTGAACGTGTAATAGAATTCCCGTAGCGACCCTAGGACGAACGAAGGTACAAGTTTTAGAAAATTTTACT
>JAQFYE010006002.1:0-11263 GCA_034694305.1 Protaphorura glebata
ACACCCTAATTTCTTAATGTAATTCACTACAATTGCATGAAGTGAACTAATAAGTAATTCCTTACAATTGCAATTGGGAAGATAAATCAGAAAGTAGTGAAATACATCGACAATCACGTAATTGAAATGAAACGCGATTACAATTTTCAAGTCCAATTACTCATTTGAATTGATGCATTTCACGTGTATTAACATTATAATCACGTGTTTGCATGAGACGGTCAAAAATTTGGTAATTGTAAAAGTAATTGAAAAAATTGAAATTCCATTACAAGTTACAAAATTAAACACAATTTCCAAAGTATATAATTTATGAGCTGGATTTCTGAAATCGATTATTTCCGATTGCAATTACGGAATTGTAATTGTCTCAAGTTTTTAAATAACCTTTCACTTGATGGTAAGGACTACTAAATGTACATCGGTAATTAGTGATCTCTGCGGGTCACTACCGATATTATCAGTTTGATCTCTCTCAAAACGTTTCAATTCGAACAATACAGTCTATCAGAATGACAATTTCCCATTCTCCTACGTGAGGTACAGGCTGTACCCTGCGTGGTTAAACTTAAGCCAATCGGATCGAGATTACTTACAAGTAAAATCAGATTCAGACCGCGTGTTAACGAACACGACCATTGGATTAGTACGGAATTAAGGTATGTAATTAGCTGTATTTATTTCGCCAAATAAGAAAACGAAATCTCCAAGAGTAATTGGTTTTGCTCTGCTAATTTTATTTAGTTTTGTTCACAATTGCGTCTTAGATTAGAAGCTCTACTTGTCGTAATTTGCATTTACTGAATAATACTTGCTTGCATGACTTGCTGATAGTATAAGCTCTTAAGAATAAACATTGTATTTCATTTAACATAAATGATCTTTGTAGACTTACAGTTTAAAATAACATTAAAGATGAAGTGACTTATTGCTTATTACAAAAAATTACACGAAAAGCGATATGCTGCTGCAAGGAATTCTCAGAATACAATTTAATATTCGATTTGATTCAATTGTTGAATAAAGCGCGTGCTTATACAAATAGTTAAAGCATTCGGCTTTAGCTGACAAAATATGTGTTCAGGAATATAATCTGGTTTAGCTTATCCTGCAATGGCATGGCTGCTGGCATGAAGTGAGCACCAATAAATTCACATCGAATTCCTCAATTTCGAAATGTTCTGGACAGGAGGATGAGAAATGCGATAATTTGAGATGCTGCTGCTAACCCACCAAGTACGATTGTATCGTGCACGTAGTTGTCCTGAAAAAAATTAGCATCAACTTAGTAAGTTCGACATCGATCCGAAATGTACTTCAAATCTATATAATGCAAATCCAGAGTGGCCGAATAAGAACTGAACACCAGTTCAAGAAAGTGAACGGAGATACATTCACCCTATAAATGTCCCAGACATGTAACTTCTATCAGGACAGTGTGATTGAGCTAAATCCAGCATATTCGGATTTCTTTATAAAATCCAACAAAATCCGTCGACTGAATTCCAAAATATTGAACTTCACAACAGACAAGTTCAATCGGAATGTGCCAGAGGTAATATACTTGAATGCACATCCTCATCTCACTCATTTTAGGTGTTTCGATCCTATTCGTATACCCCCTACAGTCATCTTTCTACGCCGACAATGCCAGCATCGAACACCTCCTGTAATCGAACTCACGAGTTACTTGCCCGCCATACACGCGCAAAAGAATTTGCTTACTCAATAGCCACATATTTGACGAGTTCGATATAAAAAGAATTAACTCCAACTCGGAAATAAGAATGCCTTACTTTATTGAAGCCTTGGCTTTCCAAAACTCCGAGGCCATTTCGTGGACAAGTCCCGTTAGAAAGATTGCACTTTATTTCATCGATATTTTCCAGTTGCACAATAGCCATGGCTTCCATTCCGTAGAAGAACCAAGAGATATACTCGATCCAAGAAAGGAAGACGGGACCCGTACTAAATTATGTAAATGAATGTGATTTAGAAAACAATATCTAGGAGGCACACGTAGAATGAAAGAATGGCAGTCTTTTTCCTAAAAATCGGTAAACGGTAATATGCGGGATTTCTCTTACCCGGGTCTTAACAAAAATCCTCCGAAGAGAAAAAATGGGAAAATCGCCAGTGGGACAAGAATTAACGCCACAGTTACCGTTGAAGCCACACAAGATATGATGTACCCTAAAATATAAAATGCGACGGTTAAACTTGTTATAATTTGTATACCTAGTTAATTAAATATTTCATATTTATACACACATACCAACTCCATTGCAAATGACTGTTACGATGACCATAATGAGTAATGTTTTTAGAAAACAGTCAACACTGGGATAAAATCCAACCATGAAGTAACAAATTCCGGTGAGTAAAGCCGGAAGACCAATGTAAAATGGGATTTCGACGATGATCTTCGTGATATAGTAAATATCAGTCCGGTACATTCCATTGAAATGTTCACGCAAGAACACCGGTAGCTCGGAACAGAAGCTCTATTGAAATTCAGAGGCATGAATAAAAATATAAATACTAACGAGGAATGTCAGTGTGGATATTTAACAAATAATCTGAAACTCATTATAATGAACCGTGATACGATTTGAAACCTGGAATGGTATGTCAGTCCAACCACTCCTCAGGTTTTTAGTCAGCAAAGTTGACCTTTGCATTGAATTCTGAAAGTGTTTCTGTACGTGTGAATGGAATGACTGTCCTTCATCTCGTCTCAATGGACGAGCTGACATGACAGACGTCACATGCATGAACAACTCCAGAATTCAACCACAGCGAAGGTCAACTTTGCTGTCCTCAACCGGAGTAATGGCAATGGGTTCAGAGACATACCATTTCAGATTCCAAATCGCATCAGGGTTCAGTGTTGTGAGGTTCATATTTTTCTAACAATAACCACCTTGACATTCCCCTCGTAAGAAAGATAACACAATATTTTCGTATTTTTACATCGAGAGAGCCAATGATGTGCTGGTAAGTCAGGCAGCACAGAAGCATAAAAATGGCGCCGTTCAGATTCTGCATTCCCTCAAAATTTTTAAGATCCAGCTGATAAAATATCGTCCCGACAAATAAAGCCAGGATCTATTAAGAAATACAGTAGCCAGGATGTCATATATGTTACATGTTGAATACAAAATTGACCTTGAAAATTACCACTGTTTGCGCCAGTCGTAAGGGGAGAATCATCGGGTCCCTTGTGTATGAGATCCAGGACCGATGTAAAACTGCCACGAATTGTCTCAACCACGAAGTCTTATAATAAGACATCTTTTTGGACTTCATTGGCTGCATCATCGTGTTAAGATCATCTTCACTATTCTGTTAATATAATTCGCAAATAAACGAATAGGTTTGGATTGCTCGAACGCTATAATTGATAATTCGCCATACCATAATCCTTGCTTCGTTTCCTGCTGGACTATCTTCAAACGAATCACAAATGCTCATCACTGTGTCCCGACTTTTGTCATTTCTGATGGACAATGTTTCAACAAAAAAGTCTGCTGGGTTGAACATTGGAGGGCATTCAAAGCCTAATCTACATTACAAATATTATTTAGTGAGAATTCGTCTTTTTCAGTTAAATAAGATCTGGCTTCTCCCTTGTGGGTTTTTTGGTCACTGTCGCGTCGAAACTACCTTTCACGAGAAATCAGATCGACTGGAAAACATTTCAATATCGAAATTTTGTATTCATTTCGCACAGTTCGCGAAAGGCAAATAAAATACGCACTGATTCTTCTTTACATGTATTTTTGTGGGGTTTGTGTTTGAAATGGTTAGTTAGAATGTTTCAAAAATTTCTAGCAGCGGATAAAAAGAATTGAAGTTAAAAAATGTCTGGTCAAAATCTACTTTAGCTCGGTGTATTGCCTTAATTCAAGATCTAACTGTAAATCAATCAGAATTAGAGCAAAGGTAGTGCCTATGTCCAAAGATAATTGGTTAAAAGGTACAATCCACAATATTAGTGCGACGTGTGTGTTTCAATACCTTTTTCTCTGGCTGTTCTAGTAGGTTGTTGAACCGATTTGATTTCAAATGAAATACCAAGAAGACTACACGTGTAGTTGATTGCTACAATCAACTATACGTGAAGTCTACTTGTGAAATACATTTCGTTCGATATTTACCTGAAATTTTGCGAAAGTTTCGAATTCAACAACTACAGCTTTTTCAAGAGTTCGAGACAGTTTTAAGGATCCATAAATTCATTCATTTTGAACATTTTCTTAAGATATTACTTGCTGAAGAACTTGAGTGCATCTGACGCGGATCCCAAAAATGCGACTCTTCCTTCAGTCATGAGCAGAACCTTGTCAAATAAGGCAAAAAGTTGTGACGAAGGTTGATGAATTGTGCAAATAACGGTTTTTCCTTTGGACGCCAAACCCTTCAAAATCGATATGACATTTTGGGCAGTTGCGGAGTCCAAACCGGACGTGGGTTCATCACAACACATAAGCATAGGGTCCGTTAATACCTGCCAATTACACAAAAATAGAAAGTTAAATATTTGCAGATATTATTGGGAAATCATAGTAGTAGGTGTAGTGGCATCCAAGCAAACGCGAATTAGTAAATAGCTGTCTACGTGTTGATTACAAAAAATTTGGCCACTTAAGGAACTTCATTAACTCAAATATTAGGTAGGCACGGCTGAGACTTACTTCTGTCGCAATAGATAGCCGTTTCATCTCTCCGCCTATCAAAAAAACGATAATCGTAGAACTTGCCGTACTTTGGTTTACAAGAATAATATTTTAATATACAATATAAAAGTTCCCACCTGAGATCCCCTTAAACCATTTTGTCCCAATTTTTGTGTCGGCACAATCTTCTAAGCCGAACTAAAGGAACAATAATATAATTTACACAGCAATTAATTTTTGGGTGGTACGAAGCGGCAAGGGAAACCTGCATAAACATGCGGCAGTCGTAGTTTGACAAACAACAATCTGAATTTGGCAGTTTACCTCCTGAATGACTTCCTTGACGCGTTCCATACGATCTGAATAAGGAATGCTGCGATGCATTCGAACCTTGGCCTGAAATACTAGATGTTCGCGGACAGTAAGAACACCAAAAAACATATCAATTTGTTGGACATAAGCTGAGATTTGTGTAATCCGGTTGCGATCAGCGATGGCTCCATTAATAACTCGAGTTCCAGAAACTTTCATTTTCGAGGAATTTCGAAATGATAGAATATCAAGTAGTGTTGTCTTTCCAGCTCCACTCGCCCCAAGGATAGCAACAAATTCTCCTGGACGGACTATTCCACTCACTGTTCCGAATACAAACAATTTTGAACATATATTTTATTACTGACATCAAACCAGCAAAGAAACCACATTTCATGTAAAACCTCATGTCAAAGTTGGAAGTAAAGTAATTTGTTGTTTTCTTATTTATAAGTATAGCTCCGGTTTTACATACCATTGTTCAAAATGCTTTTATTTTCAGACTTCCAGAATGATTTTGGTTTGGATTTCGCGATTCCATTGGCTTTGCTTCTATTAGTTCCTTCTGGTTTTACTGAACCTGTCCATGAGCTAATATTATTCCAGCTATAAGTAATTCGCTCAGTGGATACACTGAATCTGGTGCTCGGATTAAAATGGCTTAATCTTCTAATGTTGGCCTTGATTTGAGAGTCCAGTAAATGTTTCTTTGCAGCATCTTCATCATCAACACAGTTTGTGTCAACGATATTGCTTGAAAACTGTACCTGTTAATTACGAAACAAAATTTAGTTTTTTTTTTGTTTTCATCGAAAAACTTAAAACTACCCTACGCGTCTATTAGTGCCTGTTCACTTATGCACTCAATAGCGGCGCTATGCGCATAAGAATATCTTTTTGGATTACACGAAGGTTCTACAGAAAATGCATATCTACAATTCTGTCCGTTTTCTCCAAGATCGGCAGTAGGGAGAGGGGCAAAGGTTTATGACCCACCCTGAACAATGAGAGCGCGTAGTGTGGATAACACTACAGAACACACTAACAGTCGGACCAATTTTATTTTTATAAGGTAAATGTTACTGAGTCATTGACTACTGTAAATAAAGTCGAAATATTTAAATAAAATAAAACATCTGACACTTAAAATAATTTTCACCAATTATTGCAAAAAATCGTCCTGAAGAAGGAGACGGATAAAGTCTCTGAAAGCTTGACAATTGAATAAACTAAAATTTAATATTAAACTCAGCCATGATATCCGTTCCTAATTACAAAACGTTCAAAGTCGAAATAATTATGCGTCACTTTTGGGCATCTGTTTCCTTCATAACTGTATTTCCGAGTGACAGTTATTGGTTTTAAATGCTAATTAATTGGCTACAATGCAAATGCAACATTCATTACGAGTCAGCCGACTCAAAAGTAAATTGCATTCTAGTCTGGAAACAACCTGTATTCATATAGGATGCCTCAGTATTTCTCGTCTAAAGTGGTTTGTGTTTCAATGAAATTCCACTATACAAGTAGCTAGAGAGCTACGAAAGCAAAAAGAAATTCTCTTTGTTGTTTGTTTAGATTAGAATAGGCCTTTTTGTTATCTGTAAGAATAGTTCCGTTTGAGATATTGGTCAACCGTTTTGGAGAAAGCTGATTTTCACTTCAAATTGAAATGTTTCAGATTATCTCCAACTCCTTGCCAAAGTGAAAATACGACTTTCTCCAAATAGGTCGAACATAATCTCAACGAATGCAAAAGTAGGTGGCAAAATAAATATCATCACTGGATTTTGTGAGAAAATAATATTTTGGGCTTCTCTTTAGTCGATGAATCGTTCAAAGACACACGCCATTTAATAATCTGTTCATAGCGAATTATACATAATCTCTCGCAGTGCCGTTAGGCGCATCGGATTTTTAGATGGCATTATTGGCTCCGTAGATCCTCTAGAATATTCTTTACAAAATGTGTATCTCACAATTTGTTCAACTCGTCCTGAAGGAGCTGTAAGGTGGTGGGGGACTCAAAATGTTATGTGTCGCCCTGTACAGCTCTTTTATGAATATAACTTATGTTTGAAAAACACAAAAAAAATTTACCTTGATTTTTGGGCAAACATTTTCTTTGCGATTAATTCAGAATTGCGAACAAAATATTACGTAATAAACATATTGCTTACGTTTTCATTGTTCCCTTTTCCATTTGCCTGTGCTTCTGGCATTTCCATTTCTACAGACATATCTTAACTTTCTATTTGCACAAAACTCAAAAAATATTATATTTCCAATATCACTTTTATGAGCAAATTGCAGAACGTATAAATCAACAGGGTGAACTGTATGGACTAATGCACTCTTTTGCATGGAACTTCTATCCGAAATCACTTTTAAATCTGCAGTAAAGTCAAGTCAAGGCACGCCAGCACCAGCACCCACTGAATTATTTGTTTTGTTCCTTTGTGTTTGAGTATTTCCTGCACGTTCCGGTCCAAATACGACACATCACTCGTCACAACCGACTTTCGTCTAATAATGAAACTGAAACATTTGAGAAATTAAATTCAGGTTTTTCAAGTACAATTTTCCCTATACTGTTCAGGATGAGAAAAGTTTCTTCATCCCAGCCCAATTTGGATAATTCCTACTTTTGCTGTACACGGACCAAAATTGTAATTACAGGTTAAACTCACATAAAAAATCGATTTCAGTATTCAACTGGAGACATGGAAGTAACCTTGTCCTGTCACACGCAACTCTTTTGCTTTGCTTGGGATATGAATTCATGGTAACATTTGTCAAGGGAATTGAGTTAATAGTTCAAAAACTAGTATGATTACACTGTAGAATGGAATAGAATAATACTTATTTATAATGAGAAGCCGCTTTAATTAATGACGGCGAATGAATGAGTCAATATTTGCGCCTGTATTAATTGCGTAATTTATTCTTATTAACTTCATCTAAATGTATTTGTGGACAGATAAATGTACAAGACACGCATTTCCATTCATCTTGTTCAGCAAGGGAGGTTCTGATAAGTGGATAAGTCATGCCAGTCTTTGAATGTAACATTACAGTGTGTCTATTCTAATTGAGTTTTACCATGTAAGACTTGGAATGAGAATTTAGAGAACAACTGATCTGGCGTGAAATATTCATATACATGACAAATTAACTTATCCCATACATCCCAAATTTCAGTTGTTTGCTGATTTGAGCAGTCCATGGACACCCGAAAACTCTTCCTTGTAAAACATAAATGGTGCTGAAGAGAGTGCTGCAAAAAAAAAGGTACATATCCCGGCATTCGAGATAAATTATTATTCTCTAATGTTTTTATATTTTTTGCGTACCTAATAGAATGTAAAACTGAGGGTAGTTATTTTGTCAATTATATTGGCAGGTATAAACTGTGGAACCCTAAGTCTACATGCGTCGTGCGATTTAATTTAAATTATGGTGTGACAATTGTCGCCATTATACTTACTTACTTACATTATACTTACAACTTATATGGATTTCGAATAATACATTTGAGTTGAGCTGGAGGAAAATGAAGACATTAAATCCATTCATTTCTTACGTAATTTCAAATTCCACTTTTTTGAACTCTTCTTGTGTCGTGATTCAAATGCTTCATTACCACCTGTTCTTGTTTGTTACATAACTACCGGACGATTATTATGTTTGGTTTATATTACTATTGTATAACACATTTGTGATTACCTAAAGGGTGAGCCAGGAAAAATATTCTGGGTTAAATTGAACGAATTCAATTAATTAAAATACATATTTGATACTTAATATTCGTTTAGGCGATGTCAAATCGGAGGATTTACGATTAAAATAGTCCTTGCGATTTCCAATGCCGGCAGAATAGGACGGGGAGTATAAAGTATTCAAAAAGAAACAAATTGTTCATTGAAAAATTGATCGACGCAAACTTGAGAAGTAAGCAAAAGAAGCTTGTTTCCTGAGCGTGAAAGTACGAACAATTTATTCCAAATACAAATTTGGTTTAATGTTAGAAGCTATTGAACCGCATTTCCTACTGAATCATCTACCAAATTAAGTGTAAGCCTACTAAGGGTACATTTTGGAAATTAGAAATATTCATATTCGTGATGACCATACACCCAGTTCCGGTTGAATAAATACCCAATCTTGATGACCTTGGTTTACAATTGGGTGCTGTGAAACCTGAAATTTTTGTTGCCTGCATTACTTTATTAAAATATGATTATCCACCTCTTTACACGTGCGTCGAGTGGTGTCAATGGAGATAAAATACCAACGAGAGCTTCGCCCACGTCCAGCGCTGTGTATGATACGTTTAAAAATGTTGAACAAACGAGAAATAGATAAAATGGCCTATTATCAGTACTCAAAAAGTGTATTAAGGTGCAATTTAACCTACTTACAAGTAGCAAGTGTCATTTACCATATTCAAACAAATATTACAGGGGTTATTATTATCTATCCTGAGCTGTGCGCAGATATCACGCCAGCTGATTCCAAGGATGTTTTATCGTCTATTTCTACACTAGGGAGAAAGTCTCCAGCCCATGCAAGGTCAGAATTCTACTCTCACTTGCCACGTTATAACAAATGTCAATACAAAAATAAGTGTGGGTTTCTGGAAATAGAGTTTACCGTAAATGACCGAATAACTGCCGGAGCTTCAATGAACGCCTGGGCTCGATTAAACTCCGGATAAAAATGTAATTTTCTTGATTAAACACCGGGTCTGAATAAACGCTGGGTTGGAATAATCGCCGGATCGAATCTGTCTGCCTACCCGTAATTTACAGTTTCACGCGCAGCACTTAATTTGTTTGTGTGTGTGTGACTCTGAATCTGACTCTGCGGGCTTTATGTTGATTTAGCGTGAAACTAAACGAGTTTCAGTTTCAAAAAATAATTTTGAATATGAATATGATCGGAAGAGTCATCGGTCAATTTCTATCACATTCAAAAACTGGAATCTGTGAAATATGCGGTGGTGAACCACAGCTCAGAAGTTAAACGTTGATCCATGACGGATTCTGGACTGGTGTAAAAATAAGAATACCTTCCGTAAGAATCCAAACAAGGAAATCCTATCAATTTAAGAGTAATTTAAATAATTGAATTTGGGTTTAACTTGACATGATTTGATAAGTTCTAAACATAATTTCTTAAAAGCCGACCCAGAAAAGGGTATGTTGAAAACTGTATTGGTATACGCAGCTAACACAGAAATAAACCAAAATCAATGAATGAGTAACCATAATTTATTTATTATTTTTCGTTTTGCTATGTTGACCAACTTAGTTTTCGACAAGACGAAATTCGACAGTCTGACCTCAATTCGAGAAGTAATCACTAGAATATTCAATGTTGCAAGATAATACATTTAATTTATACGAAGGAGACAAGCCTTCATGACAATGCTTTCTTGATTCCCTTTAATAATTTAATTTATGGATTAATAATGCATGTTTATGGCTGGTGAACCGACAGACCTATGCGATATCACATTTTGCTCCATTTAAGACCATGCACTTTAATAAGAATATTTCAATCTCATGATGAAATACATTTGGCCACATTACTTGGAGAACACATACATATTTGGCTAAGGGTCAACTTTGTTCATACTGTTTTTTCTGAATTCCGGGCCTTACGGAAACGAAAATAAATTCGGAAAATAAGAAACAGATTTTTAACCGAAGGAGTCACGGCACGATACATTTCGTTTACATGTTTGTACTCAGGAACTAAATGAAGTCAACAACATACGTCAAGTCATGAAAGTTGTTTGGAATGCGCAATGCAGACAAACAATAATGAACATGTCGCGTGCTGTACAGCGTGTACAGATTTATTGTCGTCACGAAGATCCGAAAATTTAACAATTCGGAATTTCCACATTTATAAATAAATGCACAAATTTTGGTGGACGAAAGGGCTTAATAAGCATTTGGAACGGAATTTCATTTGTGGTCAGTGGAATAATATAAATAGTTTTTAGTTTTCCAAACTGCGCCCAACTTTTATTTAACAAATCGGCACAAGAAATACGAAGCAATTAAACGATTATTGCAACTGAGAGTAGTTTGTAATCATTGTTACGATTTCTAGTAAAACATATTACCCGGCAGTGATAAGGATAACGCGTATTTGTATTGTTTGCATAAGCGACGAATTGGAGTACAATTTCCAAATACCACCCAAACCCAGGAGGACCGAAAATAAACAAATAATATCACTCTGGGGGGGGGGGGGACATT
>JAQFYE010006003.1:0-11263 GCA_034694305.1 Protaphorura glebata
CGTTCATGTCACATTTTTTGCAAAAATTTTTGGCAATTTTTAAAATTTTGTTGGACCGGTTTGGAGGAAGTTTCGCTGGCATGGCATCTGGAGGGAAAAATCTGATTTTTTTCAGCAAACGGCCTTTAAGCGAAAAATCGATTTCCACCAAACCGATCCAACAAAATTTTAAAAATTGCAAAAAATTATTGCAAAAAATGTGACATCAACGGATTTTTTGAAAAAAATTATTTTGGACATGTTTTTGTAGCAGAAACCCTAATTTTTGGAGTCTTTTCATGCCGTTTTTTACTAAAACGCTCCTCAGCGCCGCTACGCGCAACGGATTTTTAATCGGAACGGCCCCCTAGAGGGCCCCCCTAGCCTCCGCATTAAGATTCTCTACAAAATACATATCTCACTTTTTATCCGGCTGCCCCAGATTGGGCTACAGGGGGGTGGCAAAGGTTATGCGTGACCCTGTATATTCTTCTGCTAATTCTAATTTAATTGCAGGCAGGGGATATGGAGGACCCTCAGTATTTCACGGATGGACGACAGACATGACGAAACGAACCCAAGAAGTAAACACGCTGAGGAATTCGTCCGAGGCACCCATCGGACTGAAACCCCATCCCTTGATGACGAAATGGACATCAAATATGAGGTCAGCCGTCTTAACATAGTGTCGGCAACTGAATTAGGCCGAGTAGGACAAAGAATAAGATATGCATTTTGTAAAGAATCTTGTGGGATCTAGGGAGATATTCCGCTTGAAAATCTGAGTGGCGTGTATCGGCCCAAACGAGCGCATACATGAACGTCGGCACGCAAAAACTGATTTTCGAACGGTATATCGCCTAAAGCATATGCCTAATATTTTTCGGAAAATCCTCGTATGCAATACCTTTTTCGACATTTTATACCGTTTTTGAAATTTTGTTTGACCGCTTCCGAGAAAGTCAATTTGTCACATACAAAAATATTTTGGACGTACTCCTGTGAGAAGGAAACGATATCTAAAGGTCTTTTGACATGAATTTTTAGATGAGCGCCCTACGCGGCCTGAATATTTTAAGTGGAATGTGTTCCTAGATCCCACTTAAGATTCTCTAAAACTAGTGCATATCTCACTATTTGTCCGACTCTCCCTGATCGGGTTGCAGATGGGGGAAAACGTTACATATCACCATGTATAGATTTTTGGAGGAGTTATGTAGACATTACAAAAAATAATCACGTTATGCGCCTTAGAATTTTTTAGAGAACAGGTCAGGGTCTCTCCTTTTTTTCATTGGTTAATTTTGTCTCATGTCAAAATTTTTAAGCGCCAGCACTCGGCTCGATAATCGACCATCCCCCGAACCTGGCGCATAACGAACTATATTTTGCCAGAAGGAATTAGAATAATTTGGATTTTGGAATATTCATTTGTTACGTAACACCCTGTAACTCCAGCACTAGCAGAGAAGAGAGAACTCAACTATCCAGACATAGTTGTCACGCAAACCGCACCTTGTAACTGCGCTCGTGAGGCGGGATTCAAGGTTATACGTGACGGTTTTCGATGTAAATGTCAATCAATATTTTTATACTACTTTAGGAAAGTGAGATTGAGAACTACCCCACATCCAATCTAGAGGGTGACCATGACATTGACCCTGACCTTTCAATATTTCCCAACACGAAATCAAAGCCTGGAACACAATGTTTGATCAACTCTGAACAAATTGAACCCAATGCACTGTATTCTCTTCTTCTCATGTGTGAACAAGACTGTGAGACATGCCAGATGTACGTGCGGCAATTAAGCGAACATGTCAGAGTCACCCATGCTACAGGTCAACCAACCCAGGACCCCCTTCACATTGACCCACTTGAAGTTGATCAGTCATCAGCAATTGAAAACAATTGTAACGTTGGCGATGACATTGAAAGAAAGGAGTCTGAGTGTGACCTAGATTATAATTCAGAAGGCGGGAGTGAACGTGACCCTGATTATATGACCTCGTCAGTCGCGACCAGAAAAGTGAGTGGTAACGTAAGCTCTAGAAAAGAAACAATGACTGCACACATGAGAAGACCGAGTGGAAAGAAGAAATCCAAAATGCGGTTCAGTTGCACGAATTGTGGTAAAAGCTACCCGTTGAAGAGTCATTTGACTATCCATATGAGAACCCACACTGGAGAGAGAATGTTCAAGTGTCTAAAGTGTGAGAAAAGTTTCTCACAAAAGGTTATTTTGGATTATCACATGAGAAGTCACGATCAGAAGCCGTTCAATTGTGATTTATGTGTTAAGGGTTTTTCAACAATGCATTATTTAGCGGTTCAAATGATAGGTCATACCGATGATAAACCGTTCAAGTGTGGCGAATGTAACAAGAATTACTCACAACAAAGTAAATTTGATTCTCACGTGAGAACTCACACTGGAGATAAACCGTACAAGTGTGATTTGTGTTCAAAATGTTTCACAACAAAGACTAATTTGACCATTCACGTAAGAGGTCATACTGGAATTAAACCGTTCAAGTGTGATTTGTGCCTTAAGAGTTTCTCAACACAGAATTATTTGACCGTTCACATGAGAGGTCATACTGGAGATAATCCGATCAAGTGTGACGAGTGTGACAGGATTTTCTTACGGAAGGGTCATTTGGATGATCACAGGAGAATTCACACTGGAGACAAGCCGTTCAAATGTGACTTGTGTCTTAAGACTTTCTCATTAAAGAGTAATTTGACTGTACACATGAGACGTCGTCATTCTGAGTTCAAGTGTGGCGAGTGTAACCTGAGTTTCTCACAGAAACGTGATTTAAAAAATCATGTGCGAACTCACACAAAGGGAGAGTGATTTAATGAGTAGAGTATTGAGTGATTGAGTCACGTGCCTTCATCAGCCAGTTGGTACTTATTTTATACTATTTATTGGGCGAGCGAAGTGAGCGAAGCGAACGGAGCGAAGCTCTTTATGTTCCACTTGACGGCATTTGGCGATGTTCGCGTCTGTACGCTTTGTAACGCTTTCATTACCATGGTCACCATTGTTGTCGTCAAGTTTATCAACACTTCCCATAGTCCACTTGACGGCATTTGGCGATATTCACGTCTGTACGCTTTGTAATGCTCCCATTAATCGTTTGTGGTGTTTGAAAAATTCAAACAAGGTGTAAATCAAAATTCTAAATATTCAAAATATTTCCGCAACTCGAACGTTCAGAAGAAAAGCTTGTGAGGTGGAGATAGAGGCTGCAGTCGATATGAAAAAATGTCTGGCTAAAGAACGAAGGTTAGCTTGGGCTATCACTATTCACTAATCTCAGTGATTGACACTAGAGCAGGCGGTTAGTGACGTTGGCTGCAAGGAATTTACTGGACTAACTTATGTTCCATTGTCACGATTGAAATTCCCGTTTGGTCAGCTATGGGTGAATCATTCGGATTTGATCGATTAAACAG
Source organism: Protaphorura glebata (assembly GCA_034694305.1). Taxonomy (NCBI): domain Eukaryota; kingdom Metazoa; phylum Arthropoda; class Collembola; order Poduromorpha; family Onychiuridae; genus Protaphorura; species Protaphorura glebata. The sequence continues at coordinate 3,445 of JAQFYE010006003.1, forward strand.
CATTGGATAAACTTTACGATTGAAGGATCGTTTAATCGAACAAATTGGGCTGCAACATTTAGGTTGAACCTCACTTAATTGTGTGCAAGAAGATGATCATTTTAGTATTTACGTTTTAATACGAATATAATATACTCAATTCGGTTAATAACATTTTAAGTTCTTTGAAGTTGCCCAAATCTTGAGGAGAATACCTACTTAGTACGTTTAGGGCAACGAAAACGAAAACGTGATTTAACAAAGCCGTACAACTTAAGGCATAACTAAACTTTCTAAAAACTTCAAAATTGCTAATCTGTTGTGCTGTGTGGAAATTTTTAAATTCAATAAAAGTTTTATAATTCCAACCAAATTAATATACACATATTAGTTAGTCAGATATTGGTTCCAGATCGTATTATAACTCCGGAATTTATGTCAGACTTTCAAATTGTTAGCATTTTGCAATCGAAAAAATTGTTGCCCACAAAATGGATATAGTCCATTGGTGAAATATTTCCGAGAACAGAATAAGGACCAATAGTTAGGGAAGAAGGGAGCCAACACTATACATGTGTAAAAACGGGACGACACGCTTCGCTTCGACCGCCCTTCTGTGGCGCAACCGTAACGGGACGACATAATCCTAGTTAATTGACTTATTTGATTGATTTTGTATTTTCAGTACTGGCATGTGGACATAAAAGTGAAATGAAGTTACTGAATATATTAAACATTTCCAAACCGCAAACTGTGTAATCATTTTAATTTTATTTCTGACGTTGACAAGTTGACCCCCGATGTTTTATGTATTCCTGATGCTGGAGCTCAACGTTCGGATCTATTTACTCTTTAATTCCCAGAGATTTTATTTGGAGGAGTAACCTAAATTTTCTTCTCCAAATGCCTTGCCATGGGCGAAAACTCCACCTTCTCCAAACAGGTCGATTTTTTTTAATAAATTGCGTAGAAATTAGGCAAAAAAATAATAGAAAGATTTTTAGAGGAAAATTATTTTTGACGTTTCCGATCTGTACACTAACAAGATCGGATTTTGTGATCACAAGCAATGGCGGTTCCATCATAGGGCTAACAGGACCAATGTCCAATCGTTCTTTAAAGTTGACTACCCCGGTTTTAAAGTCAAACGCGTGTTCTGCTAATGTAGAAATCGTCGTAAACGGACCATTGAGAGGCAGGATTTTCTGCGGTTTGTCGATTAAACACGCCGAAAATAATATTTCTCCAATAATTTGATAGATGTTTTTTTTTGCTCTACTTTTAATCATTTTTTTGATTAATTCGTCTAGCGGTTTGGAAAAAGTCGCTACCCGCTGGCAGACCCCGACAGCAAGTCTGGATTGAGATAGGAGAATTGAAGGGGTGTATAGCCTGTGCTCCATATAGCCATATATCCAGTGCCTAGGGCCTAGCCTGGAATTGAAAAAGCGAAGCAGCGCAAGGGGCGAGGAATAACATAATTGCAATTCATAATTACGTTGGATATTACAGATCAATAAACTAAATCGACGATGGGGATCACGAATAAAATACTTCAAAAATTCTAAAATGCTTAATTGTCATGCTAATTAGCTAATTACAATTAATCAAAGTTTGTTACAAAGTTGAATAATCAGGTATTATAAAGGTCCTATCCCACTAATTCGATGATAGGGATCACGAATAAAATACTTAAAAAATTCTAAAATACTTAATTGTCATTAGTGGCGTAACTATAAAATATGAGTGGGAGGGCTAAATCTAAAAAGGCCCCTTCTTGATTTGTCTTTGTAGATTTTGATCTTTGTAGATTAATAATCGCCAAATTGTTGAACTGGAAAGACGACCGAATAAAACCAAACTTGAAACTTGAAACTTTGAGTACGTAATACGTACGTATCAAACTATTAATTTATTATCGCCTACCATTTTTGCAAAATGACAAACCGGGATGGCCAAAATATCTCAGTTTATCAACACAAAACTCATTTTCCATTGCAATATGGGTAACGCATCACCTTTGCCCTCTCCCGCGGCAGCCCAATCAGAGGTAGTCGGACAAGAAGTGAGATTTGCACTTTGTGAAAAATCTTATGCAGGATCTAGCGAATATTCCGCTTAAAAATCCGACGCCCGCAGTGGCGCTGAAGTAAAAATCGGCATGAAGAAACGGATTTTTGAAAGTTATTTCGACAAAAACGCGCTGAAAATAACTCTTTGCCGGTATCTGTCCAATATTTTTGCAATTTTTGCATGCAATTTTTAAGATTTTATTAGACCGGTTTGGAGAACGTCGACTTTTCACTGACAATGCATTTTTAAGAATAAAATTAGAATTTTGACTCCAAATTTGCCAATGAAAAATTGAGTTTCTCCGAACCGGTGGAACAAGATTTTAAAAACCGTACAAGTATTGCATAAAAATCTAGCATTGGCAATTTTTCAAAAAGATATGCTAGATGCGCACGTTTTTGTCAAAATACTGTTTAAAGGTACGTCTTTTCATGACGCTTTTTACTTAAGCGGCGCTACGCGAGTCGTATTTCCAGCGAAATGGCTCGCTAGATCAGATTCAGATCTCCCATAAGATTCTCAACAAAACGCATATTTCATTTTTTGTCTGGCTCGTCCTGATTGGGCTGCCGATCATGAGCAAAGTTTATGCGCGTCTCTGCGTATGACGCTACTAGTTCGCCCGCCGCTGGAGACGGACCGCTCGACGCGGCCGCCGGAGGCAAATTTGTTGCACTTTCTTAACATTAGTGGCATTTAAAAGTTAGTTATACGTAAGAAAATTTGCATATGAAATGGCGACTAAACTTTTCTGAATTTTGTATCGACATTTTTTAGTTTTTATTTATTGATGTACTTAATGTGTATGAATTGGGTAGTAGCTGCTAAATGTTATTTTACACATGCTTAAGCAATGTTAGGATTTCGCCAACACATTTTTTTAAAACCGGGTCATTTTTGGGACACCAGGACAGGCCTTCAAAACAGGGTTGATCCCAGAGAATCCAGTACGTCTCGTAGTCCTACACACATAATCGCGCATTTCGTGTGATTCATTCGTACGCACGGTTTTAACGGTAAAAACGGTTTTTCACGGGCAGGCCAAGGGCCCTGGGCCCTCCACCGTTGCCCCCCCTGCCCTCCCTTTTTACGCCACTGATTGTCATGCTAATTAGCTAATTACAAGTAACAATTAAGTTACAAAGTTGAATAATAAGGTATTATGAACATCCTATCCCACTAATTCGATGATAGGGATCACGAATAAAATACTAAAAGGATTCTAAAATACTTAATTGTCATGCTAATTAGCTAATTACGAGTAATAATTAAGTTACAAAGTTGAATAATAAGGTATTATGAAGGTCCTGTCCCACTAATTTGATGATAGGGATCACGAATAAAATATTAAAAAAATTCTAAAATACTTAATTGTCGTGCTAATTAGCTAATTACGATTAATAATTAAGTGACAATGTTCGATAATAAGGGTTTATAAACGTCCTATCCCACTAATTTGATGATGGGGATCACGAATAAAATACATAACAAATTCTAAAATGCTTAATTATCATGGTAATTAGCTAATTAAAATTAATGATTAAGTTAAAAAGTTGGATAATAAGGGATTATAAACTTTTATTTGTGATTTGTGATCCCTATCATATAATTAGTGGGATAGGACGTTTATAATATCTTATTATTTAACTTTGTAACTTAATTGTTAATTGTAATTAGCTAATTATCATGGCAATTAGGCATTTTAGAATTGTTTTAAGTATTTTATTCATAATCCCCATGGTCGAATTAGTGGGAATAAATGTTTATAGTACCTTAGTATCCAACCCTGTAACTTAATTATTAATTGTAATTAGTTAATTATTATGGCAAGTAGGAATTTTAGAAATTATTAAGTGATTCTACCTTGGTCTTCTAGTTGGCGATTTACTAAATAATTTCTTTAATCAATCAGCTGTTGAAATTATTTAATTTCTGAGATTTCGGCCCTGGCCGTAAATTCCAAAGTATACCCTAAGGGCCCGGGCCTCCGTGGACTGGCCCAGAAAATTTTGTGTCGTTGCTATACACTCCCTCGGCCCTCGATTTTTCTGTCTCAATCCAGACTTGCTGCCGGGATCTGCCCGCTGGCGATGGATATTTGCCCTTTCAATTGGAATAACATTTTCATTTTCTAAATTATGTTGGTAGTGTAGAATTGTGTATAGATTATTATCGTAGGACAATCAGTATTTTTGCATATGAAAATACACATTGATAAAGAGTTCAAAACCCAAGTCCAAACCGGACAAGCAGATTTTCTGTTATATCAGCCGAGGAATAGGCTCCCTATACTCCATCCCAAACCCATCGAGTGCAGTCAATGTGACGGACTGAATTGAATTGGCGGGGAATTGAACAATCTGGATTTTCATTCTCTGGATCTTGGAAGAATTCTTAATTCTTGTTCATAAAATTCTATATTTTGGCATTTACGAATTTTGTAATCCTTTCTTAAATACCAATAAATTGTTTTCGTAATCCTGCTGTGGAATTTGTTCGGAGGAAGGAGTCGGAAACCTGGAAGTTAGTTCTTGGGAGGGTAAGATGACGGATCTTTTAGGTGTTGTTTAGTCACTGTTTAACAGTGTGCAGTTATTACTTATAACAACAATAAACCTGACATTAGTTGTGGGCAAACATACAGATTTTATGGAACATGCAATTTGAAAAGAATTAATTCATTCTTCCATTTAATTATATTGCTACTGTTTCATTGGACTATTTAGTGTACATTCAAATAAATAATAAATTAGGTTAAAAAATAAACGACATGCCAGTAGAGCCCAATAAAAGAAATATGCCAAGCAGAATATAATCCATGTGAATTCGTTCATCCCAAACAAGACAGAACTCATCCGTTTTTATTTCATCCTATCCTCAATCAATTTAAATTTTTACGATCTCCTTTTCTGACAATTTTACGATCGTTGTTACTATTTTACAATACTTTGTGCGTATAGGATCCAACGTTTTGACGAACCATTGAGATAACTTTTCATTTTAATACGCCGTTGAATTATTTGAATTCAAAGTCTAATAGAACCAGCGAATGGAACTAACTACCTATAGTACTGCACCTGGTTGCATTTGAAATACTGCCCGATTCTAAAATGGTAGTAGAATACACAGAATACGGCGTGATGTATTTAATGAATTTTAATTTACACTAGGACAGTACACATTAATGTTAGCGTTTAACGATCCCTCCATATTTATAAGTTCACGTTGAATCAGGTTTGTATTATGAAAAACAATCAGTGCAATGTGCTCATAGTCAGTCACAATATACGTTTAGTCACTGATTCTGAATAGAGCCCATTAATACAAAATAACAATTTGCTTAATCATTTTTATTTATATTACAAAAAGGTTAAAGCCGGAGATTAATTTTGATTCGAGACGTGATCCCGGATTTGGCAGAATGAGTGGGTCACACACGATGTTGGAAAACAACGACAGTTCCGACTTTTACGAACTTGTGTCTGATGTCAAGGACGAATTCGTCAATTCTGACGCTGAAGGGGAAATCACCTTCGGCGGTCCACAGAAAGAACAAGAACAACATAAACGGAACTCCAACTTAAAAGTGGAAGTAGACGAATTCAATCGAGACACCTTTGAAGGTGAAAGTGTATGTGTAGGTGACGAAGTCGACATCAAATATGAGGTTAGTCCATTTCTGGCGCGTAACGGCAACTAATGTTTAAAGTTCGGGCTTCTATTCATTCCACGAAACGAAGTTCGCAGTTCAAATGTTTTCTCCAAGAGGATACGTGGAGAAATCTGGAGAATGACCCCCTTTATATTAGACTTTGCCTAGTAATAGAATGAAAATAATAATTGGTAGTATGAATTCGGTTGAAACATTCCTTAAAGTTTTTAAGAAATCGCTTTCCCGAAATTCTCGTAACCATATGTTTTACTAAATCATAACAAGGGAACCTTTCCAAGTGATCATCGATTTTTGACCTGACATTTTTTTTAGTAAGTTTATTCACTTATGCTAACACGGTGTGTGAAATATCTCGTACTACTTTTGCCCGAAAATGCTTTTGTTGACCTCCAGAGGTCAAGATGTAATGTACATAAATGGGAATTTATGACATTTAAATAACATTTTGACCTCTAGTGTTCACCCAAAGCATTTTGCTGCAATTCATACAAGGTTTTGGCATAAGTGAATGAACTTGCCAAGAAATTTTCAGGCCAAAATTCAATGGTCACTTGGAAAGGTTCCCTCGTAAGTTTTAATCGAATTTGGCAATTTATTACGATATGGAGCGAGGACTGTGTATACTCTGTATACTCGTCTAAAAAGGGACAGTAGATTATGTGATTTGAATAAAATTTCAATTGTTCTCCAACACTTGTTGGTTTTCATGTATATTTCTTATACCAATGTTTTACTACTTCAGTGTCTGCTTTAAAGTTCTTATTTTTGTGAGTATTAGGGGAGCCTTCCACAAGCCTATCCCTGATCAAGAATACAAAATATGCATCCATGTATCCATTATTTTTATTTTTATTTTTATTGCAATTGTCAATTAATACAATTTCTTCTCTACACAAGGTGAATGACATTGAGGACAACTACACACCAGAAGCAGGATACGACCATGACGAGTTAGAATTTAATCCAAGACCCATTGAGTCAAACAAATTTGAAAAAGAGGAACTCAACCAATTGTACTCTGACCTTTTCCTGTGTGAACGAGACTGTGAGACATGTCAGAAGTACATTCGGAAATTAAGCCAACACGTCAGAGTCACTCATGCTGCAGATCAACCCACACATGATCCCCTGCATATTGACCCGCGTGACATGAATCAGTCAGCAGCCAATGAAATCAAAACTGAGATCGACGAGGACCATGAAGGAATGGACTGTTCTAAGGGGTCAGACTCAAATTCAGTGTCTGACCCAGATGGGGAAAGCGTTAGCGACAGTGACCCGGTTTACAATACGTCACATGAGTTCCCTGGAAAACGGAAATCTGGTCGAAAGGTGGCGAAGGATAACAAACCCGCCAAATCTTCCGGGAATGATCATATGGTTTGCCAATCCAGAACTTCAAATGCAGAGAAACCTTTCAAATGTGAGGTATGTGGCTTGGGTTTCACAAAAAATAGTGTGTTGACTATTCACTTAAGAACTCACAATGGCGAGAAACCTTTTAAATGCAATGAATGTGTTAAGGCTTTCGCAAGGAAGGAATATTTGATTGGTCACATGAGAATTCACACGGGTGAAAAACCCCACAAGTGTGAGGAGTGCTCTAAGGATTTTGCTACAAGGAAGGATTTAACTGTTCACATGAGAATTCACACTCAAGAAATACCATACAAATGTGAGGAATGTGCGAAGAGTTTCACAACAAAGAGTAATTTGACTGTACACTTGAGAGGTCACAGTGGAACGAAACTATTCAAATGTGAGGTTTGTAGTAAGTGTTACACAAGAAATATAAATTTGAAAGTGCACAGGATGGTTCACAGTGGGGAGATTCCGTACAAGTGTGAGGGGTGTGGAAAGGGTTTCAAACGAGCCGATAATTTAGCTTCTCACATCAAATCTCACAATGACGCGAGACCGTACAAATGTGAAGTATGTGGCAAGGATTTCAAAAGAGCTGATTATTTGCATAAACATAACAAAAATCACAGTCGCAGCAATCTTTTAAAACAATCACACTAGGTATTTTTGTATACGTGAGGGAAACCGAAGAAGTCAGATCATGTCATAGACGGGATCATCTTGTCTCTTTCA
>JAQFYE010006004.1:0-11262 GCA_034694305.1 Protaphorura glebata
CCAAAAGGAATTCAGTGTAGACAGAACGGCGAAAAAAACCAATTCGTTGTAGATAAAACGGCCAAAAAAAGTAATTCGTTGTACCTAAAATGGTAATTCCAAAATGTCGAAAAATGTACTCCTTTCAGACGACGAAAAGTTGGTCACCCTGAATGGTACGGATTTCTGAATAATTAATTATAGAAAATTACTGTAATTTTTATTTACAATGGCTACGGCAAAAGGAAAAGGAAGGAAGGATCCGACGATTCCGACCATCCGATTATCATTCCAGAATCATCTCACAATTGAAGATCGGGTTAGAATTATTCGATACGTTGACAGGGTAGGTGGAAAGATTCCACAGGCTCAAGCAGCTTGGAGAAAGGAATTAAAAACGGTCCCACCTTCTACCTTGTCTTTCTATACGGTGGTCAGAAAATTTAATGAGACTGGATCAGTGGCAGACAGACCTAGAGGTCAAAACCCAGAACTACTTCAAAAGTTGAACAAAAGGACTCAGTTTATCAGAGAAACATTGCTGAAGAATCCGAACACCACAATCAAGAGTCTCGCACAGAGGTTGGGTGTAAGCAAAGCTACGATATCCAAGATTAAAATGGGTAATATCAGAATTCTGTTAGAAATGTTAGAATCCATACATTCAAAAACTGATTACACACATAATTGTATACTTGTGGTGTAGTTTTGTTAATTAACTTTTACTCGAGTACTTTCATTTTTATTTTTCAGAAAACCGTATGCATTCGTTCCACAATAATTCATTGGTTAAAGACTTAAAGAAGAAAATAGCGGATGTTGAAGAGAAAATTGATATTGCAGAAGGGAGAAGACGGGCCAATGGTAATTTTACACAAACATTTTTTTGAGTTTTAGAAGGAAGAGTTATGAGTTTTTGAATAACTTAAGTGATGCCGGAGTAAAATACTCAATATGAATATTTTGTGAAATCAATTAAAAGAGTTTTTAAATTGATACATTCCAGTGAGGAAGGACCAAAGAGGAGATGCAGTCCTTCCCGTCGCTGCAACCGCCCGCGTCCCAAATGTAGAGCCCGAAATCCGACTGCAGCCCACTAAGCGCAAAACACCTAGCACGAAACCGAAGGATGGCTTACCACTTACTAAACCTAAAATTCGTGCACTTTGTACCAATCCGGAAGATCATTTACCGCCCACTAATCCCAAAAGTCGGGCACCTCGTACTAAAGCAAAAGTGCGATTACCGCGTGTCTTACCCAAATCATGTTCACGGGAAACTTCATCAAAATCTGGAGCGATCCACCAACCCAGTCCCCGCTCTGAATTTTTTCAAGACGACGAAGGCGAAACTGATACTATGGCCACCATTGAGGATCTTCCAACACAAGACTTAACCTTCTCATTAAGTGAAAAGAATTCTCAGGTTACTAGCATCGATTTTGAAGAAGTCGATGAAGAAATGATAGATAATTTGGTAAGTACTACTAGGAAGTTATGAATACAGTTGTCCTAGATTTAGACTTATTGCAATCATCAACAAACGGTCTGTATCTTGACGATATCGCAAATTCAAGTTGTAGTTGTTTTGAATGGACGGTCGGATTCCATTTTTTAAAGAGGACAACGAATCTCTAACCTGAGTAAAAAGTAAACTGCCATTCTTGGCTTAATTAAAGAAATTAGCTAGCATGGCAGCAGGTATCAATGATGATCATAAACCGTGTCTAATGTCGGTCTGAGCCCATGGACCAAAGTTGGATTCCAATTCCGAGTACTGTCCTTAGGAGGGTAACTGTGTAAGTCAAATGGGCTATAGGGATTTATCTTGACAACGCTTTCTTATCAGGCAGGTTCATACGTCATACCGTCCAAACAAACAAAAACCGAGTTTGTCATTTTCATATTGGTGACACATTTTGCAAAATCCTCCTTACGTTCTATTGTTTGAACAGTATGACCTTACCTGAAGTTGTCGAAATAACTTCTCGCTGGCCCGTGAGATTTAAACAGTTACTGTGCCACGGTCAGTGGAGCGACGCAGTGGAGACTCTTGGGGGCTGTGTACTCCACACAAGAGTCAGTCCTCAGGACTCCATTGTGTCACTCCACTTCAACTACTTGGAATCCATCATTGGTCACTTGGTCAGTAGGCTCCGATCGGACATTATTGTCGATCATGTGCCATAAAAATAACACACAGTCTCTAAACTAAAACTTAGTCTGCTCCTTAATGGTTTAGGCGTTGGGCAAACTGACTATTGTGGCACTAATGTTTCAACAATGTTGATACACAAGCGAAGTTAATGTTAAACTAATGGCACGAATTATGTTTTAAGCTAGCCATTACAAGCAGTCGCATACAGGCACAAATCTAAGAAAATTGTTGAGTACTTCTTTGTGGCAAATCACCATCAAAGGAATTAGTAATTTCTTCAGTTAGAGTTAATGAACCGAATTGGAAAATTGAGTTAATAATTTGACATCCGGCTTGTAGGAAAATTAACACGATGCTTGTTTACACACGGTAGTCTATGTGGTGTATTTGACAAACATTTGCGAGACGACCACACGAAATGTCTTCAGATTTACTTTTCAAAGATTCCCATTAGTCAAGTATTTGTTCTGAAAACCGTTAATCATGTTTCTGACTGCACGTTTATCACGGAGACGGAGTGTTTAAGCAGGTTTAAGTAGTCTCAGTTCTCTCAATTAATTGCGTATTAATAAGTAGGGCTTGCATATTTTGTTTTTAATTTTAATACAACATTTATAAAATGCATCAAATATTTGTTTTGCAGGAGATTTACGAAATGACAGAAGAGGAGTTCAATCAAGTAAATACAGCTGGAGAATTGACATACGTGAAAGAAGATTGAAAAATGTTTGGATTGGATTGGATTGGATTCTTTATTTACGTGTTTTTTCCCAAATGCATTCATACATACAAGTATGCTCGTTTGAATATTTGTGCCGTTTGTTCAAAAGTTGTTTTCCGAAATAAGTTTTGTTACTTGAGATTTTTTACTTTGACAGACTACCTTACGTTCTGTGACCTAGAAAAATAAACATGACCACTTTTTTACGTAATTATGGCAAACGACGTATGTACGTAATTTTCATTTGGGTTTGGAACGAACGACCAGTAATACAATGAGTGGAACAAAGAGAAAGGACGAATTTAAGACAAATTAATTACAACTACAGACTGGATGCCGGATAGTATTGAATTACATTTCGGTTGCGTAATTATAATAAATCGTAATTTCGTAATTAACTGCAATTATCGAAGTAGTTGGTCCAATTCCATGGTATTTTATTTATAACTTGAAGAACCGTGGTTCGAGAACGAACCAGGTGGTTCCATCTAGGCAAGCAAAAGCCAGGAGGACCTCAATTCGCTTTCACTGCATAGACCGGGGCATAGTGAGAGGAAGGAAGGGCGGACGGACAAACAGCAGAGCCATTGAATTTTATTGGTATCGTAATTGACATACGGCGTTTATTTTACCAAACGGTCCGCGCTACATCTACTGGTTCAGCCTGGCGGTATAAAACTCTATTTCAAATTCCAATGCGGGAGAGTTCTAATTCTTCACATGCAACGAAACGAGTAGAGATTTTGTTTACATTTCTTCACAATCATCTTAATTTTTTTTAAACTATATAGAAAAATGAATAGTTCAGCAGAGTCGAGGAAGGGAAAGTGTAAACCTAGACATAAGCCTTGGACAGCTCAAAAAGTACCCAGTTTGGTGGCCCAGTTTTCTTTGGAGGAAAGAATTCGTATGATTCATTATTTCGGCCAATTCAATGCAGTTAAACAAATGCAAGAAGCTTGGAGAGAAGAGTTCGGAACAATTCCACCGTCACCAAGTACATTTAATCTTTGGAACAAAAAATTTGACAGAACTGGTTCTGTTCAACAGTTGTTCAGTACAGGGAGGATTCCGAATATTGCACGAAATCAATATATTGCGAAATTTATTGAACAAAGTTTGAATAAAGACCCATCACGCCCCACCCAAAGTATTGCAGATGAATTGGGTCTGTCAGTAAAGAATCTCAGGAGAATTTGGATACGTGAGTACTGAATATTATTGATATTAATTTTATATTACTAATTTAATTTTACGATAGCAGGCAATTGGTCATCATGTTTTCACGCTGGGAGTCACTATCAGCAATTTTCTTGCAATTTCAGTTTCCTCAAATTTAAGGAAGTTGCGCAGTTTCTTCGTACCTCAAACTGTTTCCATCTATAAGACTTTTTATTCGTAAATTGTAAATATAACGTCTTTGATGTTTTATTGTGTGAGCTAGACTTTAATAAAAATAAATCTTCTGTTCTAATTCTACCCAAACTAAGACATTTGGCCTCTGTACTCGCTTGTTTTCACTAACTGAAAAGACTGAACTGATACTGAATTATTCGCAATTCTCATTCGCAGAAGAAGGTGTAACCCCAAAAGCATTTGCCATGGCGGAGGTCAAACAATTGAATGCAAGACTGGCTGAATTACAAAAGAAGTTGGATATTTTAGAGGGCAGGAGTAAAGTAATCAGTAAGTCCGTTTAAACGTTTTGAATTGCAAACTCTATTTCTGTAATTAAGAATCAATAAGCCAAAGATAATTGATTAATCATAATATTCCAGAAAAACGCAGAAAGAAAGGAGAAATACATGTTACCAAATCCAACGCCCCGGTTACTAAAACTAAGGCTTCAGTTACCAAAACCAAGCCCCCGGTTACCAAATCCAAGAACGGCGTCGCACTAGTGCCGTTCACCTCGGCGAAATCTATCCAAGCTAAAATAGCACAATTCACATTTCCAGTAGACGAAGCTGTTGAACAACAGAAAGCTAACGGGCAGAAGAGCAGTGGTGTTTAACCTACATAATGTACGATTACGAAATAAAAGATGAAATTTCGTTGTCCTAAGAAGAGGATTCCGATTCCATCATTCCATTCAAAACTCAAACTTCGACCATGGATCCAGAAGTGGAGTTGAGGAGTAGATGATACATGATATGGCGCGATAGATTTAGTTTTGTAATTTGTAGTATAATTCAATCAGAATAAAATCTGTTTAATTTAATTGTCCCAAGAAAATCAAAGAACACTTACTTAGGAAAACATAAAATATTTTATTTTCGAGTAGAACTAGGCTGAACTAACGAAGAGTTAGGAGAGACTTGAATATTTTTCCTTCATTTGCTCATACTTTTCTTGATCCTGCAAAAGTGGGAGAAAAGGAAAGTATCACGTTTCGTCAACTTCAATTCAAAACTTGATTAAATCTGGTAGTTAGTGAATGTACCTTCTTTGAAACCGATGGTTTAGTTTTTCTAAACGCAGCATCAAAATGGCGTTGATAAGCTTTAAGATCTTCGTCTTTACAAACTGCTTCATTCTTCAATCCTGCCTCCAGAACCAATTCTCGAAAAGCAGCAATCGATGCTTCCCGGACCAAAGCAGCTAAATCTGCACCAGTGTAACTTGCACATTTGTCTGACATGCCAATGGTTTCTAAATTCACATCTTCGCCCAAAAGAGGTTTTGAACCACTCTGTAAGATGAAATTTTAATGAGACTTCAACTGACCGACGATAGAAACGTAATTAAGAATGAAATTCCTGGTTTACCTTGGTTATAGTTTTCAATATGTCAACACGATCAAGAGGAGACGGTAGGTTCACGAACAATACTTTATCCAACCTGCCTGGGCGAAGAACAGCTGGATCAATGATGTCCGGTCGATTGGTCGCGGCCTATACAATGCAAACCAATATTTTTTTTACAATAAAATCACCGTCAGTTCAAAATTTCAAAACATCTAACAGTGACGAAGAATCATTGCTTTTCCCGGTCACTGTTTTAAATTCAAACATGGGCACCTTACCATTATAAATACACCTGTGCGACTTTCCATGCCATCCATTTCAGTCAATAATTGATTCACCACTCGACTCGTAGATCCAGACTATTAGTGAATAAAAAATTCAGTCTAAATATTTGACACATTTACATCTTCAAAATCTTTAAGCCAAGCTTACCTCCGGACCTTCACTACGTCGTGGGCAAAGAGCATCAAGCTCATCAAAGAATATTACACATGGTGACGAGTTCTTCGCTCGAAGGAAACATTGTCGGACAGCTCGTTCACTCTCACCAACGTACTGTCATTGTAAAATAAAAAGAAGCGTACCGATTATTTACTCAAATGAGGGAGTTTAAAATATATTTTATAAATGATTTGTACGCTGTACCATATTCAAAAGTTCAGGTCCTTTCACAGAGATGAAGTTAATTCCAGCTTCATTTGCAACAGCTTTGGCTAGAAGAGTTTTACCGCACCCTGGAGGACCACACAGAAGTACACCTGCCGGGGTGTTTAATCCCAGGGCTTGGAAAGCAGAGAAATATTTCACAGGACCCTGTAATTCAAGTATATAATAAATTATTTAGAAATTACAGTAATATTCAATTATAACGAATACATTTCGTAAACACTTACTAGAATAGAAACTTCGAGCTCATCACGGATTTCCTTCAAGGCTCCAATGTCATCCCACGTTGTATCCGGTACTGTAGCAAATCCTTCTCGTTTTGACGAAGGTTGAACCCTTTTCAAGGCTTCCTCAAAATCTTTCATTTGAATAAAAAGTCCGTCCAATTCACTTTTCTGGAAAGGTGCCATTTCCCTCAACCAACGGATAGGGTCGATGTTTGAGGAATCACGAGAGGTGCATTGCTCGGACAACTTCACCGGTATTTCATTTGTTGATGTAGGTGCATCCGTAGAGATACTTTTCTCGGCCGTTTCAGATTTTTCGTCTGTTGGTGGGTGCACATCATCACCTTCTGTTTTGTTTTCCTTGTCAACGTCCATTGCACTGTCATTTTCTGCGCCAACAGTTCCTTTCTCTGTGTTAACCTCCATGCCTTTGTCATCCTCATCTTCGGCAGCCATCCTTTCAATGTCAACCTCTATTTCTTTCGATTTACTAGGTGTACCATTCACGATCGTGTTTGACCCTAACTTTGTTGTGGTAACACCAGCCAATGTCAGAATACCATTTACCGATTCAACTGCGGCTTCTCGAAGAAGAGCTTGAAGATCGGCACCGACGTATCCCGGTGTCAGTTTGGCCAGTTTCGAAATATTAAAATCTGGGCTTAGTCGTAATTTTTGACTTAGAACACGAAGGATTTTTTCTCTAGCTCTCTCGTCAGGAATTCCTAGACAGATCTCGCGATCAAATCGCCCGGCTCGACGTAATGCAATATCAATAGACTCAACTCTATTCGTGGCTCCGATGAGTAGAACAAGGTTTCCCTTCTCTTTATTTGCCAGGTCTTCAGAAGTTTAAAAAATATGAAATATATTTAATTTTCGTTTAATTTCATCAAGGAAATCATATATATATTATCAAATTTAATTTACATACCGTCAATGCAAGCCAACAACTGCGCAACTATTCTTTTTTCCATTTCTCTTTGGGCAGTTTCCCTCTTCGGTGTTATGGAATCAATTTCATCAATGAATATGACACACGGTGCGAGGCTCAAGGCTTGGTCAAATAATTGTCTAATATTATTCTCTGACTCACCAGAGATTCCAGATATTAATTCTGTGGCCGCCATTTTCAACATTGGCAATTTCAGCTCCTGCAAGAATGCGAAATTAATGAAAGACAAATCAGCCAAAATGAATTCGGGAGTAAAACTTGCGACTTACCCCAGCAATCGCGTTTGCAAGCAAAGTTTTCCCACACCCAGGTGGACCGTGAAGCATGAACCCCCTCGGCGGTGTTACTCCCAACGTCTGATATATTTCTGGATGTTTCAGATGCATCAAAAGTTTACAAATTTCCTAAAAGAAAAGTGATATAAAATGCTGTAATTATATATCCAAGTTTGGATTGATTTTATACACAATTACACAAGTACTTACCTCAATCACTTTTTCAGAACCCCCAAAATCAGCAAAAGTAGTGCAGGAATCAAGAACAGCAAAGTGATCCTTTTTATTTTTCTTTAATTCGTGAGAAACGTCAGGAGGTGTCTCATCCTGAAATACAACAGTCTTTCTTTTCAGACCTCTTTTTTGCGACGGCGTTCGAGGAGTATCTGAACCTGAATCATTCAAATACGTCAACGACGTTTTACTGTCGATCAATTCATCAGCACTTGAGCCTGATGCTGTCGCGATTCCATTGAGATGTCTTTCCCGTCGTGGACTAACACTTTTGATAATGGGTTTCAGAGTAGAAATTTTGGGTACAACGGGGGATTTGCTAACATCATTGGAGAAATGATGTTCCATTTTCAAAATACTTGGACTCCTGCCTCCGTTGACTTCATCAATTATCTCTAAGTCGTCTTCACTTTTCTCATTTTCAAGGAATTCACCAACGCGTGGTGGAGATACGGCTTCTCCAAGACTCACAGCTGAGGCAGTGCTTGAAGATGAACCTTCATTTGGTGGAAAGTTTAAAATACCCTTTTTTCGAGGCGGTATTGGTTTTTGTGAAACTACTGGAGTACTGGGACCAGCCTTTGACTTGTACAAACTATTTATCTGTACGCTTATCGATGTCTTCGGTTGCTCCTGTGAAAAGTAAAAGGAAAACTGTTGTAAACTTACCACGCGCAAAGCCAAACATACACCGGCCAGGCTAATTTGAGTTAAACCTGGTTAAAGTTTAATAACTTTTTATTAAATATTAATTTCTCGTAAACGAACACAATGTTATGTACTTGTGAGCAAAAAGCAAAAACTAAATAATATTCCATTCATTGATAGATTGTCCTATTCGATATATTGATTAGGTACGAACAAGAAGTTCAGAAAAAATCTGTACGCACACTTAAGGAGCTAAGATTGAATAATTGAACGCACTGGTTCACCTCAGCAGAGACAGAGAGTGGAAAGCGCTTAAGAGTTGAATTGAGATTTTGGTCATTGGCTGGGGCGACATCCGCACCCTTAAACGGACTTTTGTCATGTGTGGTCGTAAATGTGATCGCGGACAAGGGAGTGGGGTGAGGGGAAGATAAACAGATATGGTAGAGTTTGCGGGAGATCAATTTGAAATCTGAGTAAAAATTTAATTGACTGAAGTCAGAACTGCTACAAGATGGTCGGCCGGAAGGAAATACTATCGATTCATTTTCATTACATCGATACCCATACGTTTACCGGTAATCATCGACTCAGGTCAAATTGCAAATCGTCGTTGGGTAAGGAATTCTTTTATTCCTTACCTCTTTTCTATTGGGGCCACGGTAAAATGAAGAATGTAAGTTTTTTTCATCGAAACCCGAATTTGACCGCCGTAGGCGGGCTTAACCTCTAGTTTCTTGAATTGGGTCTCGAATCCTGGTACTAATAAAAATGAATGTGGCAAATATACACATCAAGTAAATAATACATCGACCCATAGAGTAATCGCACTCCTTCCTAGGGGGGTGATGACTCAATGACTAAACATTTGAAAACGGCCAAGATGCTGCTGCGGTGGTGACTGACTTAACTTTGAGTAAGATTTAAAGATTAAAATTAAATGGAAAATACACGTACTTCAATTTCAATATCGCTGTCGGAGATATCAGAGGCTATAATATTGATATCATCAACTTGATTATTTGCAGCCGGGACGGGTTTGGCGTATGAATCTTCTGGACCAAATGCATTGTTCTGATGACAGTAAGCGTCGTAAGCTGAAATAGAAAACAAAAACAAAGAGTTTATACATGTGATTAAATGGCTGTTATTTTGCATAATGTTTAAGTTTAAATTGTCCGTACGCATAGCGTAGGTCATTTTCTCTCAACTTAGTAAAGAAAGTAAAGATATGACTCACCATCTTTCACAAGAGTGACAAATACTTGTTTCTTCATTCTAGAGAACCGATAACTCTTGGATTGAAGGGAAGCAACCATATCTTCTATGTCAACATAGGTTTTGTTGGAATTGCGGATTAAGTACTGGGATGGAAAATATATGATATATGATATATGAATCGGAATCCAGACTAATGAACAAACTAATGGTAGCCTTGAACTCAAGTCAACTAGTTTAGGTTAAGTATAAAAACTCGAGAAAAATTATATCGAATCATCAATAATTCCACACCGGAAAGCACGTCTTACGTTTTCTACCATTTTGATTAATTCCGGATCCCGGCATCGGCTTTCCTTTCGCCGTTGTTGATTCATGATGTGCGACCACAAGTTAGTGTCCTAGTTTTGCCGACGGGGACAGCTCAGAAATTGGAATTCTGAGCCGACTGAAAAACCCTCTTCCGTCAGTCCAAATGAACCTGAAAACATATGACAGGAAATTAAGCAATGACAAAAGAATATTAAGTATTTTACCGCTTAGGGGAATAGAAGTAAAGTTTTCCATTAAAAAGTGTCGGTCATCGCGATTCGTGATGACCGACACTTTGATCCCGATGCATCGGGATCGGCAGGAGTAAGGCAGTGGTCGCCAATGGGAACGTCCCAGTAACGTCCCATGGTAACGTCCTATGGTAACTTCCCATGGTAACGTCCTATGGTAACGTCCCATGGTAACGTCAACGTCCCAGATGTAACTTGCCATTGTAACCTACCATTGTAACCTAACCTATTAAACCTATGGGTGTCCTTCAAAGTTAGGTTAGGTAAAAAATGTCAAACGGGATTAGCCGGGAAACGACTGGATTTGCCGGGGCATGTCAGACGAGATTTGTCGGGGTAGGTCAGACGGGATTAGCCCGGAAAGGACGAGATTTGCCGGTGCAGGTCAGACGGGATTAGCCGGGAAAGGACGAGATTTGCCGCGGCAGGTCAGACGGATTAGCTGTGAAAAGACGGATTAGCCGGGGCAGGTCAGACGAATTAGCCGTGAAAAGACGAGATTTGCCGGGGCAGGTCAGACGGGATTAGCCGGGAAAGGACGAGATTTGCCGGGGCAGGTCAGACGGATTAGCTGTGAAAAGACGAGATTAGCCGGGGCAGGTCAGACGGATTAGCCGCGAAAAGACGAGATTAGCCGGAGCAGGTCAGAAGGATTTGCCGCGAAAAGAGGAGATTATGTTAGGTTAGGTTAGGTTGGGTCCGGTCTGGTTCGGCTAGGTTAGGTTAGGTTCGGTTAGGTTAGGTTCGGTTAGGTTAGGTTCGGTTAGGTTAGGTTCGGTTAGGTTCGGTTTAATCCAACGGAATTGAGGTCTGTACCACTGAATCGGCGAAATTACGAAAAACTATTCGGCCGAATACTTTTTACTATTCGG
>JAQFYE010006005.1:0-11262 GCA_034694305.1 Protaphorura glebata
TCCAATTCCAAGTACGGACTTGTACTTGGTACTTTGTACTTAAGTACAGGTTGAAAAGGAATTGACCCATCTCTGTTAATTATAATTTTATATTAAGTTAATTTTGTTTAGAGAAAGAAATATAAAATGTTTGTTAAGTTGAAAAGATATCCTCAAAATGTCTCATATAGTTCTAAAAAAAATTCAACATGTTAATTATTGAAAAATAACGATTTACGATTAGTGTTACAAGTTGTGAAATTTGTTTAGCGCAATGGAATTTAATTTGGTTCATGTACTAAATTGTGTGAGAGATTGACCAAAGGGTAAGGTGGGCTAATACTACCCACCTTCGAGCGAGTGTACACCCCACCTCTTGACTACGTGGGCACGTGACTTCCGTAGTACGCCCACAGAATCAAATGAAGTTGGGTATTAGCACGCCTTCCCGAGAAAGGGAAACGTTAACATGGAAAAGGGGAAGTGTGCTAGTTAATAGCTGGATCCGAGTATATTATTCTCCCTGGGGAATACTAACGGTGAACAACTGCTAATCCGCTCCACTCCCTTACACGATCAAGGGATACTCAAAGCACGCCCACAAATAGAGGACGAGGTTAATTAGCACACTCTTCAAAAGTGGGGCGTATTAACCAACTCAACTTACCCTATGAGGACTTTACTAGAGATTAGAGAATTCCCTGACTCTCACTCTACTGAAATGCGATTGAGTATATAGTAGATTGTTTGACTTGTGACTTCGAACGAACGAAGATCCAATCCTAACCTTCATTCAGCAGTCATCCATCCAGGAAATCCAGGAACAGTCATATGTCCAGTCTCACATTTCATCACAATCATGCATTCGGGCTTTTTAAATTGAATTAATGACTTGATATGACATGACGACGAGATGTGATGTGATATGATAGGAGTATTGAAACAGGAATAAATGGATGAGAATGGGCAGTTCATTCGGTTCATCATGGAGATCCAGTACATTGACATTATTTCTTTCCTGTAAATTTTCTAGGGCTCAAAGTCGTGGACTAATAGGAATTGGAAGTGGAGGTGACTCGAGGCTCGTGAATTGTTCGAGTGCAGGGTCGACGACCCATCTTGTCTCTCGTTCGGTCCAACCACCAACTACTCCTTACCACCCCATATCTGCTCTGACTGGAGGAGTGAGTGGACTGAGTGGAGTTAGTTTAGGGGGTCACCCTCACCCCCACCCACCCTTGACGGACGGGAGTGTTGGTCCGTGCAATCGTAATCCAGGCTCAGGTCAGTCTGTGTCCGTGTCAGTGAGGAGGAGTTCGTTGCCCCCATTGACCCGATTGACCCCGTCGCTCTCTCTCCCTTTGTTCGCTCGTGGAGGACAGAGATTGGTGAGGACGAGAAGAAGATACCGTGGAATGAGCATGGGTCAGAAAGTTTCAGGTCAGTCACCTAATGACCTAATGTTAATGTAATGAGGAAGTGTAATGAGCGTGCTAATGAGTGTGTTGATGGGATGGGGTTGTAGTTGGAGGAGGGAAAGTTGTGGGTCGTGAGACGTCGACTCGGACACCTGGGCCAAGAGAGCTGGCGGAAGAGCTCACACCTCCAGCTCGTTTAGACATGCTCCTGGACATGCCACCAGCGCCAAAGGAAAATCAACTCAAGTATGCATGGAACTCAGAAGACAGATCACTCAATATATTCGTCAAGGTAGTAATTAATACTCGAGTCTGATTATTGGATAGATGAGGTCTGTCTGACGATGAGTAGAGAGACAGAGAGATTCACTGAATGTGTCCGTGTGTGTTGCAGGAGGATGACAAGCTGACATTCCATCGACACCCTGTGGCCCAGAGCACAGACTGCATACGAGGGAAGACAGGGTTCACACGGGGACTCCATGTCTGGGAGGTTCATTGGTCAACGAGACAGCGAGGGACTCATGCTGTCGTCGGAGTCGCCACACAAGATGCCCCACTCAATTCAGTCGGATACCAAGTACGTGACCACTCACCCCTCTCTTTGAGAGTCTTAATCCGCTATTACTATTAGTCTTTGAGTCTTAACTTCTAATCTCATGTCCATGTCCACATGTCATTTTGTCCTTTAGAGTTTAGTGGGGAGCAATGACCAGTCTTGGGGATGGGACTTGGGACGAAATAAATTGTATCATGATAGCAAAAATGTGGCCTCAGGGATCACGTACCCAGCTTTACTGAAACCAGACGAGAACTTTGTTGTTCCGGACAGCTTTCAAGGCAATTATCTCATCTCTACATTTTATCTAATGTTTAATATGCCCAATGAGTAATGGCGTGATGAATATTGTAGTTGTGCTGGACATGGATGAAGGGACGTTGGCATTTGTGGTGGACGGACAATACCTTGGAGTGGCCTTTCGAGGGATGAAAGGAAAGAAGCTGTTCCCAATCGTGTCCGCAGTTTGGGGTCACTGTGAAATTACAATGAAATACATCGGGGGACTGGATCGTAAGCATTTGTCTTTCTTTAATCCATACCCATAGCCATTAGCCATAGTAGGACAGATGAATTCAAGGTTAATAAAGTTAAAATTGAGTGGGTGAATTGGGATTAGGAATTGATTGTTTTGATTGGTATTCCATTCGCAGCTGAGCCTCTTCCATTGATATTCTTGTGCCGTCGTGTGATTCGTCAGTGTGTGACTCGAGAGAGACTGAGTCGGATGTCGGAGCTGGACGTCCCTCCCGCCATCCGGGAGTACCTTCTCTACAAGTAAGTGTAAGCTCTCACTCCCTCTATTTCTACTCCTATCCATTTTTTAACTCATGAGTCTCAAGTCTAATCGTCACTACATTTTATTTCGTGGTTGAGTTTAGAGAGAGAAGGTAACAAGGTGTGAGTGCGACGAAGAGTCCCATCCCATTACAATCCAACCAACCACTTTGATGATTTTGAATTTGAATTGACTGGAGGACGCATTTCAAAGTCCTTTTCAACTTCAACTTATGAACTTGCTCATCGTTTTTATTTTTTAATGTCTTCTGAGTCCTATGGGATTTTGGAATGGAGACGAGCTTGGTCCAAAGGAACAATCCGACTTGGACATTCTTCCTCACTTCACTTTTTTTTTACTCGGATGGAACAGATTTTTAATTTTAAAAGACGGAAGATTTGAGTTGACTTTGAAATAGTGGTTGTGCCGTAAACAGTTGTAAATAAGAAGAGGAGAAGTCCCCACGTACGTGTCAATCACATGAATATGAATGAATCACGTTGTTTTTAGTCAATACAAAAGACTGCCCTCTCTTCATCTCAATCTCAACCTGAACCTCAATTCAAGAAAGAAAGGGAGAGAAAGGAAGAGAAGAGAAGAGTGAAAGTGAAGGTCTGTTTAATTTTGAGGACTGTGCCAGTAATTGAATTGGACTGAATTGAGTGAAAGTGAGTGTGACTTGATCTTCTCTTCTCTGTCTGCATCTCCATCTCCAATCACTCTTCCTCATTTTATAAACTATGAAGAGAATAAAGAAGAAGAGACCAACTTGTAGGACTGGGACGGATGTTAATCGAGACTTCGAGAGAGTGAGAGAGTGGATCCAGATCTCTCATTCATTCGTTCATAATTCATTGACTCATTAATTAAGTACAAGTGTCATGGAATTCATTTTAATTCAAAAGTCAAGTTAAAAGTGTAAAGTGTTAAGTGTAGGACAAGATATGAACATGAACATGAGAGTAGGTTAGTGGATAAGAAAGAGAGAGGATGACGTGGACTTACTCCAAGTCCTAATAGAGTTAAATCGTTCATGAGGACGAGTGAGGATTCGTTTGAATTTGTATTTGTAATACTTGATCTGTTTCAAGCCTTTTCTTCACACTCTTCTCTAAACCAAAAAACAAACATAAGAATTTTTGATCATAAAATGAAATGGACAAAACGAAATGAAGAGGAATTGGAGTTGGCGTTGGATTTATTCATTTCTCATTTGAATTTGATCATCAAATCTCTCGATCACGTCACACCTAACATAACCTAACACTAATAATAATACCTAACTCATCTACGCGTAGTCTAGACGTCTAGAATAGAATAGAAATACAGGAATGGGTTGTTAATAAATTAAATGAGGGGAGTTAGGGGGACTGAGTGTTGTCAAGTAAGTAGTTGTGGAGAGACGAGTGTGTGGGAGGAATGTTGAGGCATTCGGAGTAGAGGAGACTGCAGTCATCCCCACTTCGTCCAGTCCGTCCAGCCAAATCTATGTCTTCTACAGCCCTTCCACTCCTCGTATTGACATAGACGTCCTTTATCATCCTCGCTATACTTCCACTGTAAGTGTGAAAAAGAAGGAATGAATTAAAGGCGAATGAGTTATCATTGTCTTAACTTGAGTATTTGATGTCTTACGTTAAGAGAGTGCCCAGATGCCGTCCTTCTGACCCAAGTTCTTTCACCAGTATCGCATTGGCCCGACATGTCTCCGGGAGAACACACTTGGGCTCAATCATCCCATCCTTCACTTGAGCAACTCGCATCTAGCACAACGGATCAAGATATGAGTTAGAGACTTAAGACACAGGATGGGAGATACAGACAGATAATGATTGAGTGAGGTCTTACGAGTAGGGGCATCATGAGACGAGTCACTTGATCCACGTCAATCCCATTCCCATTTGGCTCCGCCCCACTCCCACTATTTCTCTTCCTCCTCCCGCCCCCTGCTGGTGCAGCCGTCGTCGTCATTTGTCTCAATACATTCTAAACATGAAAAGAAAGAGTGAGAGAGTGAAATAGAATTGATTGCTGAGTCGGATTTGGACGGAAGAGTGGAAGCGTGAGGGTGTATTTATATTACCTGAAGGAATGAGATGAGACCCAGAACACCGAGTAAACCTAGGGCTGAATTGCAGTCTTTCTTCCTGCAAAGAACACGGACAAAGAGTGAGAAGTGTGAAAAGGAGTCATCCACTCATTCAAGGGACTTAAAGAAAGAACCTCCCTCATAAACGACGGACACGCCACTTCACGTCGCGTCGTTCACGTGACATCATTATTCCTACCACTTCTCTTCCACTCAAATCCGAACCAACACGACTCAACAATTACAGTGAAGACATGTAAGGGATGTCTCATAACCGTGCACCCCCACCCTCCCCCATCTCTCAGCTTTCAGTTGGGGTAAAATGAAACTAGCCTCAAGACACGTGGAATGAGGAATCCATCCATGTGCCCAATCCCTTCATATCATAACATTCTCTACAAGATGTATATCTCGTTTTTGTTAGGGGGGCGGCGGGGAGTAGAGAGTTATGAGTGAGCCTTACATGTGTATGTTACCTGGATGAGTGAGAGAAGTGCGAGGAATCCGAGTAGACCGACTGCAGAGGAGTTGACATCATTCCCATACCCTCCTCCTCCATGTCTAGTACACCCCACCCCCAAATCATTCATAGAGCAAGACAAAGGAAAGTATGAGAGATTTTATTATTGATTGGTGAGATTGACTTACCCTCCTCCGTGGCCACCACCGCCACCATGTCCATAACCACCTCCGTGTGAACCAGCTTGTGCATAATTTCCATATTCTGATCCTGACCCTGACCCTGATACTAATGACGCACAATTACGGGGCGAAATTGGTTATAAGTGAATGAGTAACGATGAAAGAGAGAGAATTACCTCCATAGCCATAGTCCGAAGTTCCAGCAGCCTGGAGATTTGTCGTCGTGAGAGAACTCAATTGTCTCGTTCGTCTGCCCGTCATGTCCATGTCCAATTCTAAATACATTTGGATTTGGAATGATTTAAATCCACCCTACATCCCTTCTCTTCTCATCTTCTAATTCATTTCATTTGGATTGAATCATTGAATGTACCGACCTATTTGAGATGAAGATGGTCTTTTGTTCAGATGAACAGTTCCTGGCCAAATCCCAGTCCCAGTCCCTAACGCTTGTCCATGTGAACTGTGAGCGAGACCTTGACCTTGACCCTTGACTCCTCCTCTCAAACTATTCTTACTAGTGCCGTGGACTGGATGAGAGAGTAGGACTAGAGGGACGACGAACAATTGGAACCATTCCCATCTCAATCCCACCATTCTCAAATTCTCAATCAATGGACTGATTAAGGATTTCAGGTTTAAGAGCGAGTGATTTCGTTAAGACTTAGGAGATTGACGTGACAGATGTCAAGATGTGTGATGAAGATGGAACGAGCGAATGGATTTGATTCTCTCTCTTGTCTCCGATCAAATCAAACTTAGCAGTCAAATGTTAAGTTTGGAAGTTGGGAAGTGAATGAGGTTTGGAGGATAAAATGGAAGTCCATTTATAAGTTTACATTTTCCCATTCCACGCATTTCATCCCAACTTGAGAGGAAGAGACAGACTCAAGTTGTAAACCTTTGTCATTTAGTCGTAAAATGGTTTATTTGACGATGAATTGGTGGAGTCTGATTTAAAGATGGTAGTTAAATAGAGGATTCGGCTCTGACTCTGACTCAGTCCTCCAATTATCCCTTCAACCCGTCAAACTCTCTTCTCATACACTTGAGAACACAGATCGGACTCGCTCTGCAAATTTCCAATTGTGAATTTCGGAATTTGCTCCTTTATTTGTTTGAGAAGAAAAGAAGAATGGGATTGTTGTGGTGGGCGGGTTGTGAGATGACGTAATGGAGTGAACTTGAAGATGAAGAGTAGTGAGTAGCGGGATTCTAACCATTAACCATCCGACCGAATCACAAATAAACCATACCGAAACGGAAAGACACAACAAATCCCGTCACTCTTTTACTCTTTTCCCATTAAAAGTTGGGTAATCGTTTGACTCTGACTCTCACACTGTACTTTGCATTCATTTCAGTTCATCTCTTTTCATTCATTTGATTTGCGTGACTGTGGGAGTTGCTAATGCTGTGTCTGCATCTTAGGACAAGCACTCCCGTTAGGAATACAATTCCCATTCCCACTCCCATTCTTCGTGTAATGTCATGTTGATCGTGAACTGATTTTATCCTTGTATGTTTTAACCGTTTTTCTCGTAGAGTCCGGTCTCTAATTCAGCCCGGTTTTTTTTTCAGATTTTGACAAATATAACCCGGTCTCTATTACAAGTATTGTTCCAGCCCTGGCACAAAGATTGTGCAGTCAGTGTCATGTGCCATGCGGGCAATCTAACTCTGACGTTTGTATTTCTCTATTCGGTTTACAAAATTCAAAACCTCTATACAATTTTAGTTACTCCATTCATTCAGGTTTAAAAATGTCGGACAGAGTGCGGACAGGACACCTTAATAGAATAGGAACTCAAAGGCAGAGTCGCGAAAAAGATCAGGACAGACAAGAGACGGAGAGTTGCGTGAAAAAGCGGGACAGGTGTTTCAACCTTTGTGAAGCGTTCATAGATGAGTCTCCATTACAGCTCAGTCTAATACAGTCCGGTCAAATTTTCACATTTTAGCAAATACAGCCCGGTCGAGCTCGGTTTTGCAAATACAGCCCTACGATAGGCTCTATGATGAAATTTACGGTATTATCTTTGTTTCATGATTGTCGGGAGACAGGAAATGATTGGAACTCTAATAAAGGAGCACTGAGGAGTGACAGAACGACCCTCCAATACCTTCCATTTATCAATCCCTCCTCACAATCTAATACTTTGACACTTTGGAGCGATTGATCTCAATCCTCGTCCTGTCCTGCATCCTTATTCCCTGTAAAACATCTCAACTATCCCCTCCTAACGCCCATGGCGCCATGGCCACAACGGAAACATCTCATTTTTTCTTGGATGCATAATGGAAATGCTCAAAAGTATACGCCGAGTAGAAAAATTCGAAATGAAACCAACTCGAACTCACTTTTACTTTGAATACTTGACGTAAATAGCAAAAATGTATTCGGGGGGAGTGGGGGGTTAAAACATAACAGAGCGAGATAACTTTAAAGATAACATGTTCGATTGGAGGATGAGGATAGAGGAATGTTTCGAGTGTAAGTGTCAGTGTTGAGGAGTGGAGTGAGTGGAGTGAGTTGGGTCATCCACCAAACACCAGTCCTGATCAGAAGAACTCGTTGATGAAGAGGAGTCTCTCTTCACAACCCCACCCCTTCTCATATCCACCTCATCCCCTTCATTCCTTTCTGGCTTCTCTGGAGTTGGATGCAGGGATGGGGATGAGAGAGTGTCCTTCGTCTTCAGTGACCTCTCTTCCTCGACCTCTGGAACTTCCTCCAGGCTCACACTCTCATTCTCATTCTCTTTCTCCTCCTCTTCCTTCTTCTTCTCCTCTCGACTCTTCCTGACCAAGTCTGCGACGTACTTGAATTGAAAGAAAATAATATAAATAAATAATATTAATAATAATAAATAATAGTAAAAAAAATTTCTTTACTTTGAATCGCTGGATGCACTCCTCCTTCGACCTCCCAGGTACTAAGTGAGCTATTTTGTCCCATCTGTCCAGACAGCCTTTGGGGAAGTGAAGAAGTGCTGACCATTTAGAATTAATGAATATTAAAAACTGATATTGATATTGGACTCGAAAACTAAATGGAATTACTTTTTAAGTTGTCAATTATTTTACCCACCTGACTCCAGAGCCCTCTGCTCCTCCACTGACCAACTCTCCACTCTGAGAGCGTCCAAGGGGTCTCCGCCTCCCTTCCCACCCTTCGTCTTCACCTTGACCCTCGCTCCACCCCCAACCTCCTCCTCCTTCTCATCTCCCTTCACAGATAATTTCTCTAGCACCTACACATTCCATTTCCATTTAAATGAATATTTAATTAATTTTATCATATCAATGTATCTTCTCTTAAGCTCTGACACGCATTGATTGTCTTACCTTCTTGGCCATGTGAGTGACTTCAGGGACAGGTCTGACGAGAGCCTGTGAGATCTTCTCCCATCTCTCCGGAGTCCCACCAGGGAACTTGGAGCAGAGTCTCACCAACTCAGCTAAGTCGTCATCCGTCCAAAGTCCACCACTGACGGTTATGGGTGGTGGACGTGATGGGCCTTCCCCGTCTTCCCCACTCCTCCCCCATGTGGGTCCACTCCCTTCAACTTCTTCCCCTTCTGGTTTCTCAGGGACAAGGAATGTCTTTCTCTTCCTTGGTTTCTTGGGTTCCTCTGCAGCGAGTCGCTCTTGCTCCTTGACCTCCTCCTCCTGCGCCCTCCGTCGTTCTTCCTCCGCCTTCTCTGCATGTTTCTCTTTCATGAAATGAATGACATCTCCAGGGAATCCAACCACCATGTACTTCCCGAATCGAAACAGTTGAAATGGAGCTACATCCCACAAGCTAAAACCAAAACAAGCATATTTAAAAATGAACTTTTACTTAAGGACTTTTTAAGACTTCAAATGACTGGCAGGTTTCCAACAAGTTTTGATGATTGACTGGATCGACGAGGACGAGGACTTACCTTGGTCTTTTGAGGAATTGTTCTGCCTCCGCCTGGAGTCGACTCTGAGCATCCTTGTACTCTTTTTGAGCTTTCCTCGTCCGCTGTGTCCGTCTCAGCTCCGCATCAATCCTTTCTTGCTACAATGAAACCCAAATGATATTGTAATGAATTTGAGGCAGGAGAAAGAGGGGAAGAAACAGTGAATGAGTGAAATTCGTGACTGACCAGAGAGAGTTTCTTCTCCCAATAAGAAGCCCAGCCTGCCAAGTACTGTCCAATAGACACAATGACCAGGAC
Organism: Protaphorura glebata; assembly: GCA_034694305.1. Lineage (NCBI taxonomy): Eukaryota > Metazoa > Arthropoda > Collembola > Poduromorpha > Onychiuridae > Protaphorura > Protaphorura glebata. The sequence continues at coordinate 9,674 of JAQFYE010006005.1, forward strand.
GATTAGAGTCACTTGCCACAAAGCTAGTTTCCTGACACGTCGATAATAGAAGGAAGGATGTCTCCAGTTCGGAAGTCCATCAATCAAGACTTGATGATAAGAGTCTCTGAGCATTGGATCCTTCAACACTTCGTAGATCCCCACCAATTGTCGGAACTTGACGTCTGCATCTGGAGACGGGTTCTTGTCCGGATGCAATTTCAATGATAATTTCCTGTACGCTTGTTTAATTTCTTTTGAGGAAGACTCCTGCAATCAAAAGTCACATGTTAGAGTTAGTTAGTTGCGACTGAGCCTGAGAAAGGAATTGAATTGTAGGGAATAAGTGGTTGGTATGACTAGACGACTTACTTGAGGGATTTCTAGGACATGATAGAAGTTTTCTCCAACTTCTTCCACCAAATCAAACATTTCAAACTCCGCATCTTCCCAACTCCTCACACTGACGACACTGAGGAGGAGTAAGAGAGGGGAGAGTCCGAGACAAATCTTCATTTCCTCCTGTACACAGTTGACAGAACTCTGTCCTCACAGGGCTCACACACACCCTCAGGTCAGGAATGAAAACTGAAAGACAAATAATAAGGAATTAGAGTGGAATCATCATTCTTTATGCACAAAATGAGAATAAATGAAAAAATTAATGAGGAAAGGTGATGAGTTGTTGTAGTTGTACCTTATGTCCTTACGTTGTCCTTGTCGTGACGGCGAGCAGGAATATCACGACCAGCCAGGGCACAGGTCCACAGTTACAGTGGAATTGGAAAGAATGAGAAATGAATGAGAAATGGAAATGAAGAGAGGTAAAAATACAAGTACTTGAGTCCGTGAGTACTTGACAATTACTCAATGATAATTCATTTCAATATTATACAATCACAATGAACTCAATTAATTCAATTCCGAATTCCTGATTTCTCTGGATTTCTGTACATATTGTGTGGGAGTTACGGTTTGAATTAGGGACCTCCATCCCGCACTCTTTAGTCAACTCAACCACTGGCATTAATCGTAAGCCATGGTGAGAGGGTGAGACTAAATTCTGCCCAGTCTCGCCAGTCTGCCTATTCTCCCAAATCATTCCAATTTCAAAAAGTTCAAAGTTGAAGGAGTTCTGGAAGTGAAGGATCGCAAGTCCGAAGAAATTAGAGCTTCGAGGTCAGAGGTCATTTCTAATCAAGAAAGGAGAGAAGAAATCAGAATGTCGGGGGAAGGGAAGGCGGTTGGGAAAGTCAAGTCCGAAGATGGACTACCTTCTGCTCTGGACAAGTGCATTTCGGATGCTCTCATCAAAACCGGTATGGGTACTTTCACTACTCATTTGACAATTAATTGATTACCCTTAATTTTTCATTAACAAATTAACATTCAGTACTTAAGGGTCATTAACATCAACAAAATCCTTTCGGCTGACTTGCGGTTTTCAAAAAAAAAATGCCATTCAAAATATTCATTTTTTTTTTGTTTTTTTGAATACTAAATTTTTATTCAGTCACTGTCTTCCATACAAAAAATGCCCAAGGGACACAGAATACAAATGCATATTAGTTTAACAATAGTTTTTGCTGCTAAATATAATTCAACTCGTA
>JAQFYE010006006.1:0-11262 GCA_034694305.1 Protaphorura glebata
ATTTAAGTCATCAATTCCATAGCTCACACAACATAAACATACAAAAATGAAATATTGAACTATCAGTGAGTGTCCTCTATTCCGACTGTAAGGCCAGCTGGTATAAAATGGTAAAATTGTCCTGTCTAAGACCACCAAGCTATAAAACCCATTTTTCGGTGGTGGTTTGACTGTACTTTGCGGAAGTGTTCCGTAATTCGATGAACAAACGTGGAAGGACGGCCAGAGTTATCGAATTTCCGGGCCAACCTAAGCTGGGCACCCTTAAGCCGGGTCAGAAAATGAGGATTGTAATAGTTACGGCTCTGATGCGAAATGGCAAAGTAAATGCTGCTGGTTGAGGATGATCCATTGACTTTAGACTTCTTGAACCTGTTCCCATCTAGCATGGAGTTTTCCACCTCAGTTCAGCTCACTTTGTCCTACTACGAATGGTACTCATATAACAGACAATTTGGAATTTCCCCATCTTCCTACCATTTCCTAGCTGGCTAGAATAATCCGAATCCGATTTCATTTCATTTCTCTAGCCAATAGATAGAACTACCAAGTACCAACTATGTGTGATATAGGTCCTTGAAGTAATAGTAATATTCTAGCTTTTCCAGCTCTATTCTATTTCATTTCTATATAGATATTGGAATGGTTGAGCTGAAGCTGAAGCTGGAATTGGAGCTCCAGGATAGCATACCTTAATTCATATCATCTTCCTGGTTGTCTGCCCCTACCCTCCAATTGCTTTCTCTAGACTTTCACCATGTCATGTCATGCACTTCCATTGCATTCCATTCCTTTTTGACTTGGTTCCTTTCCAAGAGAACAGAAACTGAACTGAACTACCCGGGTCTTTTTCCACAACCTTTTCCAACCATCCAACCTGGAAGTCTCTGGCGTGCCCTTTAGTCACCGACTCAATTTCTCCAGCCAGTCTTTTCCATCCTTCCAGCTAACCTCCCCCTTGTGAATCTCTTTTTTTCCTTCTTCCCTCCACTTCTAAGTCTAATGTAGTAATAGCTAAAATCTACCTGGGTCTTTTCCATTCCTTCCAACTTCCTTCCTTCCATTCCATACTTCCATCATGTATCTATCTATTTAATGTCTATGTCTGTGTCTATGTCTTACATATTTAGATGATAAAACATAAACCTGGTTTGGGGGCTCAAGTTTATTTTATAGAAAATAGACGTTGCGTCGTAATCCTATCGACGAAATCGATGCTCCGCTCCATATGCATCTATGTACTTCAGTACTTTCTACTTCCTTCCTCCCAATATTCCTTCCTTCCTTCCTACTATTCAATCTTTGGACAATAATAATCCTACACGTACGTAACAAACGTGCTCTTAGACTAGAACCAGGTCTAGAAACTAGGAACTAGGACTAGGACTGTCAGTCCATACCTTCACTGTTCAGTTTTCCTGAATGTTAGTTCGTGTCGTGTCATCCACTCCATTCTTTTTTCCCCTCTTCAACTTCCATTCTTCTCCATTCTATTCTAAGAGAATTCGTGCAAAAGCACAAATACTAGTCAGGGTGTATAAAAAAAAATTCCATACTCAGGTAAAAAAATAACATCATCCGACGTACTGGACAATATTGCAGAGAGACAGAGAGGGAAAGTTATGGGATGATAACTACAAATGTACCTTCAAGCGTATAAAGGATTTTTGAAATACATACCCATACATAAGATAATATGTATGTGGTAATGGCTTTTTATTTAGCCTTGGGAACGTAATGTATCCTAGTAAAGTGAAAATAACCATTGAAGAAATAGGTAGTGACCCAAACCATACATATTCCAGAGATTTGACCCCTACCATAAGAAACATGCGTGCAGGGCGGATATATTTTAGAATTTCCGAACTAACAAGCTTTCGTTTTAAATCTTCTATTTTGAGGAAAAGGGAACTAAATCTCAACGTTCCGTACTTCTCTTGTTCCCTGGAACAAAGAAATATCACATTTTCGTTCAAAAATCGGTAAATCGTTCCCGAAGATGTTCCCAAATTTGAATGACCCGGCCAAACGTGACCTGCATCCGACCAAGATCCACCTTTAGCCCAAAAAGGACCCTTATCAAAGATCTATCTCGTTAAAAGCTTCCCTTTTTAATAAGGACAGTCATTTGCCGGCTGGTGATGGGGATGACAAGACGTGCCTACCTCCCGTATCTTGAACTACTGATAATTTGAAAGGTGTGGGTTTGTTATCTGTGAGACACCCTCCGTTGCCTTTCCCTTGTCTTGTACGTTGTAAAAGGTCGAAGAATCGAATCTAAGTGGTTGGAAGATAGATAAAAGGTCTCTTCTCTTTTATCCTCTTCTGTCTGTAGTTGTAAATACAATGGAATGGATCGGAGTGTCTGTAGATTGTACAATGTACAAGTGAGTGAAGAGTTGAAGCTCTCAAGCACAAAAACCCTAGAAAAATGATGACCAAACCCATTGAGACCACATTTTACGTGTTGCCAAGGTGTGCACGGATCAACGCATCAAACGACCGACACGCCACATCCTTCTCCATTCTCATTGTCAACTTTTTTGTCAACTTCCTTCCTCACCTTAACTCACCTACACAACCAAAAATACATCCTCACTTATCTACCGACGATTAGTCACCATCATTCCATTCCTATCTATCTACATACACAGGGTGGTTCTTCAAAATCATTCATTCATACCTCTCAAAGTCTGGAATAATCGTAAAATACACCAACCTATGTACCAATAGAACCAGAAGTCAGGAAAAACCGGCAATTATATACATATGAGCTTCAAAAAGGGTGTTTTTTAAAAAAAAAATCCGTGCCTTATTAGAGAAGGTACCCCTAGTAGTAAGATAAATTGGACCCTGTCCGAGTGGATAATGAGAACCTCTGCAAAATAACCACTACAAAATAATGGCAAATGAAAAGCCCTAAGATTTGCGTTTAGTAATTCAGAAATAGATGAGTGCCACACTGTACCCAAAATTGGCGCAATGTAATATCTCATTTCTTGAATCTGATAGTCTGGTTGAAAATAAAAAGTTATGAACCACCATGTATTTATATATGTGGAAGTGGATTCTATTGTTAGGATCCGGACGAAGGACCAATACAACAATCAAAATCAAAATGGAGTCCCATCGCATCCCGGGTTCGAGTTTGAGTGATTCAGGGACAAACAAATAAAAAAAAAAGTGTAAACTCATCATCATCATTCTGATCATGATGCGGATGCCATGTCCGGATCCGACAAATAAATCCGAGAAAAAGTTGTTGAACAAATTTTATCCTTCTAGCTTTGAGTTTTGTGAGGCCGATTAGAGGTGGAAGGAAAACATAGGATAGGAATGGCTGGGCCGGATCGTCTGGACATGTACTGGACTGAACTGAGTTTACCTTAACATGATTTGTTGACATTTCTCACCAATCCTACCTTATAACAACTCACTTTATAAGACTTTGTCGTCTCTGTCAACAAACATACTACTACTACATATAAAAATCTTCTTTGGAAAAAAAATGGATGTATGTACATATAATAAATGTTGGAGAGATATGAGACCGGTTTTGGTTTGGACCCAAAGTCATCCCTACTTCTACTTACAGTGCAGTCTGCAGTACAAGATGATAACAAGACATTCATTGTGATTGTCATGCCACTTCATTCGACGACTTTGGATTTGTGATTGGGGATAATTTTTTAAAAGCATCTGTCTGTCGAGTGCAAAGGGAGAGTTTGACACAATCTCTCAATTAAAATAAATTCACACGTTCCAAGTCCCGGTTCTGCTCCATACACCTCAGAAACTCACAAGTCACAATCCCCAGAACTTTTCTCTTCAGAAGTTCTCTGACAAGGGACACGATTTCGGTGTAAAGTAAATCTAGACTATCTTTAGGCATATAATAATATTCCATAAGTATATAGCCCGAAATTTTTGATAAATTCGAGTAGTAGTAGAAATACTGGATTCCAATGGAGATTTTAAAGCAACCGTCATATCTTATCTGGCGTAGGGATCAAATCCTGACCATAACGAAGTGGCAAAAAAAATGACTTTTTAATCAGACAAAACTTCGAATTCAAGAATTAAATAATTTTGAAAGTTTGAGGTCGTTTGAAAATTTGACGGTCGAATCCGGTCCCCCTTGATCTCAGACGTGAGAGTCACAATTCACAATCAAGACTTCGACGACATAAGGCTGGGCTGAGGGGTAACCGTGACTGTGACTGTTAGTCAGGTTAATTTACGGCGGCTCCAGCACAAACTACACATGGAATCGAATCATACATCGAATTCGAATCCGAATTTCGTAGAGACGATGATAACGGAAATTAGATTGTCGGTGGGGGGGAGTGGGGCCTATGTACGTATGTATGAGTGTGATAATCAATTAAGCTCCAGCGGGGTCGTTGATCTTAAATCCAATAAATGCTAGGTTGTACGTAGACTGAAAATTCGGGTTCTTCTTGACCCTAGAGTACTCTAGAATTACTAGAATTGTAGAAGTAGGTAAAGGATAGGCATGGCAATCATGGCATGTAGTAGTAGTTTTAGTTTTGTGATCCAGAGCAGATGGCAAAATTCAAGTGGTAATAATATTTTGTCCTCTTGTACAAATTTGCTGACTTCCTCCTAATTTCATGTGTGTCGTTGTCACGCTTTGCTTCGCCATAACAGAGACATGTGTACATAAAATATACATGTGCATGGATCCATGCCACACCACCATATGTTCCTCCTTTCCATTTCCCCCAGCCAGGAACCAAAGAATCATTACTTCATAAATCCAAAAACTTCCTCACGACTTCTATCGTGAAAGTGTACTCAAAATTAAAATCAAAATTTAATCCTTTTCATCAAAATATTGCTCATTAATTCACCATTGACGTTAACACACAGTCCAACAGTGGGTTTCCATTTGATGACTCTAACAGTAGGGTAAAATAACCTCAACCATGTCTATCGGAGGGGTCACACCCCAGACGAAGTGACAAATGATTGCTTTGATGATGATGCTCATTGACTGTCTTACATTGCAAGATATACCTTAGGCTGCTGATACTTTCTAGGCCCCGCATATTACGAGCCTAATGTTTCGCCAGATACCTTAACATTATGTCCCAGACAAACAGTTTATTTCCCAAATCTAAAAAGCAGACAAACGGAAAAAGCGACTAGACGGATGACAAAGAAAGTAAACAAACTAAACGTTTTCTTAAATTTATAAGCTGATAATGATAATTCTATGGAATAATTTCTAATCCAAATATACTATCTTGTCTAGTCTTGTGATAAAACCATCGTGAATTAGATTTTTTTGGGACTCTTATGTCTCATCTGTCATACCCGTCTTCTGATTCATTCATTTCAAAGATCAATTTTACTTTACTTAGAATCTCAATCTTAGTCAGACAAAAAGAAGCTCAGATATTTGGAGCAAGAGCTGAGAGCGGTGTACACATAGAAAGCCGACAGACAAATAGTATTTGGCCGACAAATAAAAGAAAAATCCAAAAGCATAGGGCAGCTGACAGGGTTTTGATTTATATTTGGATAAATCTCACTCTCACGATACTCAGGGACAGATTCGCTTTCCTTTGCCATGCCAGGCATGGCCATGGCTCACTGCCGATACCGACAAATGTGTACCAATACTAAAGTGGTTGCAATTTTTAACTCTTTTTCGAAGGAAGGTAATCTAGAAAATGCAACAGGCAAGAATATATCTGGTCGGAAGCATTTAAGAGACAAGAAAAAAATTCAATTTTTTTAATCACACTCACACCATTTTTCTACTACCGTCGTCTTCGTCCGTCGACATGGATCTTCATTTTCCTTGTCGGTGGATCATTTATCACGGTAAGGCGCGGTTGAGGGAAAACCCAGAAAACCTTTAGACTAAGACACTACTGGGTAGCTAAAATAAACTAAACCTTGGTAAACTTGGTCGTTAATCACTTGAGAATAGACTGTGACTGTGTGTCCTCTTGGTCCTCAGACTCCTAAAACTCTCCCGACCAAGGAAGACAAGAACAAGACGCCGAGAATAAACAACTCAAGAGATAAACAATTATCAGTCACTCGAGTCAACATCATGAAATGAACCAACCAACGAGTTGGGACTCTCAGGACTCAAACACTCAAACCTCAAGGAATCACAAGGGACAGGATTCACATGTTCAATCCACATCATATCCGAAGTATCAGGATCAAAGATACCAATATATACCAATTTATTCATGGTATTCATGCATAAAATTCGGATTCCCAGGAAATATATCAAAAATATCAGCAGAAATACCGTATAATCATATTTCGACAGAAATAAAAGCCACGGTACGAACTACAAAGCAACCTACGATCTACATCATAAAATCATAGATGTTTTGTCGAATTTAGATGCATTATGTCATATATCTGGTGATTGCTGCATGAAAGAGGCTCAGTTAACACAAAATGTTGACAAAATAGGTATCGAGCCGAAAAGGACGAAGACTTTAATGCCATTTTTGCCACATAGTCTTAAAATTTTGAAATAACTCAAGTTTTATTCCTCGAAAATTACTTTGAAAATTATTCTTTGGATTTCTTATTTAGAACTATGAATTTGAACCGTTACATGTGATCGGATCGCCTAAGGACGACGGCGAGAATAATTATAAGAAAACAGCGATAAAATAAATCTGGCAGTGAAATCTTCATACACGTGACTATCTAACACTTAAATTTTACATCCGAAAACAGTTCCTTGTAAGAAGACGACTAAACAAAGGAAACGAGGAAACCAAATCACGTCTTTTCCTTCTTAAACAACCTCATCCTAAGAGTTAGGAATCAGAAGATTGTAGAAAACAATATACCGATACACCTTGAGGAATCTACAGACCGCACCTTACCTCATAATTCAAGTCTATGTATTGCGTGCAGAGCAGTCAAACAAAACTGATGAAATAACCAACTAACCGCCCGCCCGCAAATGAGAGAGACCGTCTGACTCTTGAATGACTCAAGTCAAAACGTTCAACAAAAGTAATATCATTTAGAAGAAAAAAATTATAACCAAAACTGGTAGACTAGCAACTAGCAAGGAATGGCCAAGAATTTGCAATTGAGTCCAACAAAATGAACTCACCACCCACGCAGCATTCACCTGCACGCACGTCCCATGGCACAAGTCGAACTTATCCCAAAATGTTCAAACAAATATTTTTTCCTTGATCAACTGATTGTGATACTGATTGTGATCACACTCTAGATTACTATATTATTTGTATAGCAATTTCCTTCACTAAAACATGATAACAGGTTATGTAAGATGCGTGTTAGTGAAAAAACTAAAAGAAAGTGATTGGAATGTAAGGCGATCGATGGGCATATCAGTGAATCCATTTGTAATTCTGAATCTTCTAGAATCGGACTTCGAATTTTGTCTCTTGAGGACCAATATGTTTGGTATACGATCATAATAATGTGAAATTGATGAACTCTGACGAAGAACTTGTGCTTTCAGGAATGTTACCGGTAAAAAAGGATGACAAATCAACACCAAAACTGGTTTCTAAACTCCAACTTGTTTGTTTGTTTGTTTTAATTATCGTGCTTGGGAGTGGAAATGCACGGACGAATCGTCTATTGCCTTACAATCCGGACACACCATTTAATATTTTGATAAACAATCTTATATTGAATAAGGTAAACAAATCAATCGGGGACAAACTTTACATAACTTGCAACATCTATGAATAATTAGTATCCTTAATGAGCCAATATCCTCGATACCCATATTGGATTTGATTTGATTTTGTATTGATTTGGATTTATGTCATAACTCAAATTCGTTTCTGTGTTACATTAAACATTTGCTTTTGCTTTGACTGAAAAGTGGTCCTAACCTCACGCCCTCAACACTAAATAATCCACATCTACAAATCCACCTACAACACCTTTTTCAAACACGCCCAACTACTCTAAAATACGTAAAGGTTCGGGACCGCCATCCACTCTCGTCTCACCTTATCTTCAAAACATTTAAGATTACCATCAAACGATTACAGATTACGGAAGAAAGGATGAACAAAATATAATAAAAAATGAGTAGGTACCGTAAGTATGGATGTTGTAGAGATTGGAACACATTTTACCACTCAACCTACCAATGTAAGTACATCATGTCCTACAGGGTGGTTCATAACTATTAACTTTTTTTGTAACACAGATCCCGTATTATAGGTCCCACAAAAATGTCGCTACGAAATGTGAATCAGGCTTAGGTGCAAAAGTTATGAATCACCCTCTGTACATTAACGCAGGAAATACGCATTACCGTAAGTACACAGTAATTCTTTTGTGGAGATGAAGGAAGATGAGAATCACATATACGAAAGATCACAAAAAATATCCAACAATGAAGATAACCTAAGATCGAACGCATCCTTACGTAATATAATACATATAATGGGTTGAATTCAGGCCAGGCCAGGCGAGCATCCCTACATACCTACCCCGCATAGTTTAGAAACCGAGAAATTGCTCTCACCAAATTAACTTCAAAAAGTGACAGGTAATAATAATTGTTAAGACTCCTCTCGTCTTGTGCCGACGAATTCGTTCCGCTTAAGGACATTTAGAGTTTTAACAATGGGACGTGTGTTGCGTGCAGTGCAGTGCAGTGCTGGGCAGGCCAAGAAATCATAATCATAATAATAGCACGGCCGGACAATTCGTCCGATTCTAATTCAAAACTCCACCCAATTTATTGGTCGGACCGTTCGATTTGATTCGTAGAAAAAATCGCTTCGGTAATTATTCCCACTCAATGTGATTGATTTGATTTCTGATGTCTGACCGATTACTGGGTCAAAGGTTAGTCCAGAATGACCAACACGTGGCGTACATTTGATTTCTTTGCCCATTAGTATTTTTTTTTAAATTGTGAACTATTTGGACACGCATTCAAATAAATATTAAGTTTATTGATTGTCACACATTCCAACCATTCTTAAATTCAATCATCGTGTTCAACAACTATACTCAGCAAACAAGGTTTTGGGAGTTACGAGTCAAAATAATTCGAAATTTCTAGTACAATACGAATACAAACTTTAAAATTCTTACATATATTTATTTCACTCTAGAGATTTCCGCTGATTATATAACATGACTTTACAAACTTTAAAGTGTAGTTGACAATTCACAAACATCTGGTTTGATAATTTGACCCCGGACAATTCTTGTTTCAAAACTTGACTCATATCTGAAAGCTAACCATTGACAAATTCGAGAAGAACTGTAAAATTGATCAATTACATTTCACAAAATAGAGGGTGTCTCCGAAAACTTCTTTTCTCAGAATCATGTCCTGTCCAAGTGACGATTGTTATTCTCCAACATCTATTCATTATTTGTTCGTAATATCGCAGAGTGACCAATTCAGAGCACTATAGTCCAGTTTAAACTGCTTTACTTTGTTGTAAGTATACAACTCCATTTCTAAAATTCAAAACAAGTCTTGGACCGTCGTCCCCTCTATTGTTATTCCAATCTGCATCTTTTTGGGATTGAAATGAAATGGGTGGCGCCCATCGCATCGGCGGGGTCCTACTTACTTTACTTGACTACTTGAATTCCCATCCATCTCTTTCCTAAAACTCGAGTAGCTGGAAAGGATATAAATCAGTCCTGATGGGAAGAGTCAACCCAAAATTCTACAAAATTTGTAAAGTTTTGTAGTTGCGCCCATTCCATGGGTCCGACGAGAACAATACGACTCTCGAGCTCCAATCTTTTCAACTCACAATCCAAATCCAATGTCAATTGTCATCCTCCGTTCAAGCGGCGGAAAAATGAAGGAACGTTTTTGTCCACCGTGTCGTCGTTCCTATCCAGGACAAGATAAATGAATCCATCACACCTTATAATACTCAACGAAAATCTCGGGTCTCGGACACACAGATAAACCCATTTACAGACTCCCTTTGACTTTTTCTTTCGGTACTTGGGGAAAAAAGGCCCAAGCCAAACACCCATAGGTTTCTCAAACTGACCAATTTCCCATTATCAACCTTGTAATTCCTTCGCATGATTCACCCTAGGCCCATGCTGTGCACTGCTTAAAACTACTGTAAAGTATCGGATTGTCAGACATATTATTAGAGGTACAAATTCTTTGGGTTAACTCAGAAAACTAATTCAGATGAAAAGTTCTGTTCGTAGATTGTCAGAGTCCTTTTAAGAATCAAGGAAAGGTAGTGTTTAGATGGGATAGCGAGGGGTGTCCCTAAAGTAAAGACACTGAAGTTGGAACGTTCCTGAAGTAACTGCCTCAGGGTATTTTAAAAACGATAAGGTGGGGGTATTTCAAAAGTAATGCCATCAGAGAGTGGGTGTGGATCGGTGTGTAAAGCATTTGGACGGGTGTGCCAATAGAGTTGACATAGGGGTATCCCAAAAGTATTGATATAGGGGTGTCCCAAAAGTGTTGACAAAGGGGTGTCCCAAAAGTGTTGACATAGGGGTATCCCAAAAAAACGCGAAGATATTGAGTTGTCCCAAAAAGCTCTTGAAAAATAAACTCTGCTGAAGGGGGTGTTCCGCTAGTTTAGAGGATCTTTAGAAAATGAAGACTTGGACCTAGACTTTTGAATTTGAGACTCCCTGAAAGCCAAGTTAAGAGTAATAGAGAGAGACAGAATGAAGTTAAAGGAAGAGTGAGTTTTTGGGATAATGGGTTGGCAGGGGGGATACAAAGCGGTAATTGCTCTCCTCATCCTCTCATCCTCTCATCCTTGGCCAACTACGAAACGAAGCAAGTCCTAATATATCTTTCTAGGACAAGGAGCAAAACTCCTTCTTGGCCGGAGCCCTTGAGGAAGACAAGAGAAGGAAAATGATCCTCAACACTTCTTTTTAAGTAAAATAAATGACTTCGTTCCTTCCTTCCTTCCTTTCCTTCGTCTTCAAAGCCATCCTTCCAATCAAGTCCACTGTCATGAATGAAGAGTATCGCCTCGACCCAGTCAGCTCAGCTAAAAAACCCTCCAACACTTTTTCCCGCAGACATATCCAATGTCCATCTACCAAATACCTAGACCGATCCAGCACAAGCTCTATAGAAGATCCCACGATCCCGTTCTAAACAACTAATAACAACAGACTTGTATTAAAAAATTCGTGTAATGTATTCAGTATGGTATCATAGATGCCGAGGTACCCCCTTGCCCCGTGGTAGCTACCCCCCCTGGCCGAAGGCCAGGCCCCTACCCCCTGGCC
>JAQFYE010006007.1:0-11260 GCA_034694305.1 Protaphorura glebata
GAGGAACTGGACGGCGGTTATTCGACGGCCAAAATATAGGTAAATTCGCATGCCAAATTCATCCAGCCAGTCCTTAAGGACGATAGGGCATTCGCCCTGTTCGCCCTTTCGTTTTAAAATTCGAGAACTTATTTTTTGAAGAAAATGATACGGTATGAACCCCGGGAACCTTTCACGAAGCTTCAATGAAAATTCAAGAAGAATCCATTTGAGGATGTCGAAGATAAATCGACCCGTGTCGATGAGTCTCGATTTACTGCCCACGCCTATAACAAGGGGACTCTAATGAGACTTATCGACACGGGTCGATTTATCTAAGACATCCTCAAATGGATTCTTCTTGAATTTTCATTGAAGCTTCGTGAAAGGTTCCCGGGGTTTAAGCGTATCATTTTCTTAAAAAAATAATTTCTGGAATTTTCAAACGAAATATTCGTTTGTACGGTCAGTGGTGAACTTAAGGTCTAAAGCGTGCACCCTTAAACTGTCGAACCAGAAGCAATATGTCTTTGTTTTTCTGAGTACGCAGGCGGAAGCGAAAAGTTTAAATTATGTTACTAGGTGAAAAGCCAAGGTACAAATCTAGTGTAATTATCTAGTATATCTAGCGTAATTCTAGTGTAGATAGGTGTAATTGTCATGCCATGCCATAAGTCGAATTTGGATATGAGTCCACTTGACAACCTAAAGCGCGCGCGTCAACAATTAGAGTACGCGCACAAAAATCAAAGTCAAGAGGTCAAACAACGGTTTATCAGCGTCCCTGTTCTCCACAACTCGTCTCAATCAACAAAAGTGATAAAATAAAATAGTGAAAATACGAAAACGCTGTTATTGCTTAAAATTAATAGCCGAAGAATAAATTGAACAAAGCAATGATGTCTCTTCTCAAGTTGAGCAAATACTGGCCATTTCGTTTTCCCACAAAGTCCACTACTGGGAAGGAAACTGTCTTTCGAGCTGAGACTAACGTTAGTTTGCACCGCGCGGCGCGCGCGCGCGATTAATCAATGTAAAAATCACCACTCCTTCCTTATTTTTTTTAAATAGCCAATCGAGTCCACAGTGAAATTTGAGTGGGATATTCATAAATTTGGTCACATGTACCCAAACCCATGCACTTGTGACATGTCTCGCAATGTATTATTCAAGAAATTAGTGTCACCATCTTTTACTGTCGGCACGGAAAACGTGGAGATGACGCCAACTAAATGGTAACATTTTAGGTTTTATTTTGATCACTTGGTCAATGCTTCTGGATCTTTTCTGCACAAGGAATTGCTTTTGACCTTGACCTCTAATCTCTGAATAATTATTATTTGTTTTAGGCATGTGCAATTGATTTGTGACGATGAGTCTTCGCCAGCTTCCTTTCATTATTTGGAAATCAGTTTAAAATTAGAGGAATTTGGAAATGAACATGATCTGAATAGCTCGAAAACCCCGGGTTCATACATTTGGCAAACTCCAAAGGATCAGTTCGCAGTCCGTTGTAAAATGCACTTGGTGAATGACAAAGAGGAAGTTTTGCACACAGGTGGGTTCGATTTTTTGGACAACAGATTACAACAACGGCAATTTAAATATACAGGGTGACGCATAACCTTCTCGTCCCTCCTCGGCAGCCCAAACTGGGGGAGTCCGACGAAAAGTGAGATATGCATTTTGTAGAGAATCTTATTGCGGATCTAGTGAGCGACCCCGATTGCAAATTCGTTGCGCGTAGCGGCGCTGACGAGCGTTTAAGTATAAAACGGTATGAGAAAACCCCAAAAATTAGACTTATTTCTACTACGGAAACATGCCCAAAATAATTTTTTTCGAAAAATTCCGTCGATGCCACCTTTTTTGCAATAATTTAATGCAATCTTCAAAATTTTGTTGGACCAGTTCGGAGAAAGTCGAGTTTTCGCTGCCGGGCATTCGGGAGGAAAATTCTGACTTTTTTTGACCAAAATGCCCTGGCAGCGAAAAATAGACTTTTGGGCATTTTTTTGTAGTAGACAGCCTAATTTTTGGGTTCTTTTTGTGCCGTTTTATACCTAAACGCTCTTCAGCGCCGTTACCCGCAACAGATTTGCAATCGGCGTGGTCCTACATCCGTAATAAGATTCTCTACAAAATGCATATCTCACTTTTCGTCTGGCTCCCCCAGTTTGGGCTGCCGAGGGGGGTGCAAAGGTTATGCGTGACCCTGTAGACGCTGTATGATAATCGGTACCTACTCCAGGAAATACTCTAAATTCCAGATCGGGTACGCGATTTCGCCCCTTGTCATTAAAGTGTAAAGGATACGGCCAAAAAACCATAACACCGATTAAAATGGTAATGAATATTGTGAGTCAAATAAATAATTTTATTTGTATGAATTTTTGTAAAAAAAAAAGAAACTATGGCAAAAACGATGTCCCTCGCTCGATCTAAATGTGGATTCCTTGGATTTACAACTTTGGAGAAGGTTTGGAAAGAGAACCTGAGTTACTTTCCGGACAATACACTTCGGATTCGAGTTGAACTCACGGTTATCTCTGAAACAACTTCCATATCGCATAACATTCGACTTCCACCACAAAGAATGGACAAACTTGGAGTGGATTTGTCACAAATTCTCCATTCCAAAAACTTGGCTGACGTCACGATTCGTTGCCAATCAAAAACATTCTCAGCACACAAACAAATCCTTTCCGGTAAGGTCACGACCGTAATATTCAATTGACAAATAATAGGAATCCATGGCGCATTCATGATGTCCCAAGGTCTATTTTTTGTGCCATCTATCTGCACTGTTTGACTACATGGACATGTGATCAGCAAAGCACGTTGAGTCTGCGCAATAATTTATTCTGTCATGTGGAATGGCCACTTAAGGGATGGGGGACTTTCCTCGTAAGATGTCTCTCAAAGTCCTTTATTAAATTTTTCAGCCCGTTGCGTATTCTTTGAGCGGATGTTAGATTCGAATATGATGGAGTCCATGGCTCCACACACGGTGGACATTGTTGACATTGAGCCGGACACATGTTTCTCATTCCTGTACTATTTGTACACGGACAAAGTTGACTTCCCACAGACTGATGTCAAGAAATTGTCAGCCCTGGCCGGAGTCGCGGATAAATATGGACTCGAGGATCTCAAAGACTACTGCTTCCAATGCCTCCAAGTTCAAATCAATTTGAGTAATGCTGGGAGTTTGGCAGTCCTGGCCTACTTTTACAATGCAGACTCAAAGACTGTCGCCAAGAATATTCGACAATTTTGTCACACGTCAGTTTTACAATTTATACCCGTCCCACGACACTTACATTAAAATATTGACCATACTTTATATGAAGGGTTGTTCATAACATTTCACTCCCACGTCGGATATTATAGACAAAATTGAGACATAGACAACGTAAGATGTGAATTGAATTGTACGAATAGACATATTCTCACGATAAACAACATTCTTCATCTCACAGAAAAATTTCTCTAAAATGTATATCTCAATTTTCCTTAAACTCTGCCGCAAAATGTTACAAATCACCTGCTGCAAATATTCAACTAATATTTTCTTTATCAATTTCAGAAATTGGAATGTACTGAAATCAAGTGCTGAGTTTCGGGAATTAGTCGCGGATTATCCTGGGGCATTTGTACGAAATTTGTAAAGGAGAAATCCAAAGTGAAACCAATCAAATTCAAATTCAACAAAGGAATCAAAAGCAAGACTTAAAATTCGACAAACATAAGTGATTAGTTTTAAGAAGTGAATTTTAAGGGGAAATGTGTTGTAAAAAGTAGGACGCCTTTAAAATGAGAACAAGTTGCTGTTCTTTATAAATATAAGTTTGTGAACCACCGAAGTCTACGAAATAAATAAAAAGTGACTTATTAATAAATGTAAAATAAGAAACAAATGTTAAGTATTTTCATATAACACCTTACCGGTTTCCGGCGTAAGTTCTCAATTACGATAGTATATTGGTCATAAGAAAATATAATAGACGAAGTTCGGAGCTACAAACTGAATTGAAATACAAGAACAGTCTGTTGTGAGCTCGAAAACGACAAAAAAAATTAGAAAATTCTTGTGTCATTTGGTAAAAAATGAAATTTTTCATCCATTTCTCACACGTTATGTTATCGTTTGGAAATATACAGGGTGGTCCATAACTATTTGCCCCATTGACACCGTTAGTTACAAAAGAACACCGCAGCTTTTACGGCAAAATGTAAACAGTTGGATAGTCATTGACCTCCTCAACAAATGTTGTGAAAAGTTCTACCCCAAATAGTCGAACAGTTTGGCCGCTAGAAATACACCGGCCACATTCACTTTGTCACATCATGAAGCAATCACAAAATGTATATGGCTCATACATTTCTCGGTCGAACTTTACGGGGTCTGACTTTCGCGAAAGTTGCTCAGGAGGTCAAAGGCTACAACATATCAAAGAAGTGACCAAATCCAACGACCTAGTTCTTGCCGTAAGGACTGTACGAAAGTGTCGTTAGATTGTTCTTATATTTTTGGCACACGGTGCAATCCGTTATAACGGAGTTTTACACTAGAATAAGGATTCATTCTTACATTTACCGCCGTGCTGTTTTTATTGTGTCAAAAATTGCGTCAAAAATTAAGTAGTTACGGTGAATAGACACTTGGTTTTACACCACCATGTACAGGGTGTCCGCGAAAAAGTGCATAGTTGTTTGATGATATTTTGGCTTATCGTTAGTTACAAGAAACTATGTTACGGTCCAGTTGGAATAATTGAAAAATTCTAAGAATTTATTTTATCAAGGTAAACTATCAAAATAAAAATCCTTGGGAGAATGGAACAGATCCATAAAACTAATGTCCGCTTCAAGTTAATAAAATTAGTGTGAGGTTAACGTTGACAAAATAAATTCTTAGAATTTATCCATAATTTTAAGCTGACCGTAACACAAATTCTTGTAACTACGGCAAAATATCACCAAACAATCATGTGCTTTTTCGTTGACATCCTGTATATTTCCCTTCTATTTACTTTTGGGCTCCTCATAATTCTAATTTCAGGGAGCCACAAACATTATCAAATTAATTATACAGGGTGGTGCAAAAGTAACCGTAGATTAGTCTGTTTGTAAAAATGTTTTTGAGTGAAGAGATTTATTTGATATGACCAAAGGCCCATTCAAAGGTTTAAAAATGTTTTTAAAAATGTTTAAAATTTATTTCTGTTCAATAAATTCAGTGTTCGTTCCTGTTACCAAATCATTCCTTTTTGTGCGTGTTTTATTTGAGAGCGCGCTAACCGCTCATCGTAGACACCCGCACGATATGTCAAAATTCGCGGAATCACTTTCTGAACAAATTGGCTATCTCGGAATTTTCAAAATTGAAATGTTAAATTTTCAATTTGGAATCTACGGTTACTTTTGCACCACCCTGTACATCATTTCTCTCCAGACTTCGTCTTCACAGAAATAACTACCACATTTCACCACGTCTGCCAGTACTGTAGTAGTTTAGTAAGATTGATTATTTATAAATCAATGATTGCACGTGAGCTCGAGGAAGTAATCCTGTCAAATTACTACTACGACTACTAAGACTTTGCATTCACAGAAAATACCAAAAAGAGACGGAAGTATGTGATGTTGTATTAACATATGTTCATGATTTATCTCAAACACCCGAGACGAAAACCAAAAAATCTGTAGGTTTTATCAGAAAATCACGGGCAGAGACAGCAAATAATAAGCAATTTGTAGTTTCTCTCTGGTACAAACTAAAATTGTACCGAATATCCCTATCTCAATTAAAACAGCAAAAAATGCCGTCAACATGTATGACGTTTAAATACAACATATTTTTCTTTGTACATGACGACATACATATCGTTGTCAATTACAGCTATAATATATGGCTATATACACTATCACAGTAGCAAATACTGATTTTTAAAATTTCAGAAGTAAGAAGATGGTGCCGTTGAGAAGTTGGTCAATCAGAGTCAGTTTTGCCCTCTTCTCCATGTAATACAGACTGCCAACCCCAATTCGAATTAATGGGATAGAGGGAATTAATGTGATAGAGGCAAACCCTAATTGGAATGTCAGTACGGCGCCGATACTTTCTCTTAACTGGAACGCATGAGGTTTTCATGACTTGTCTGAATTTTTCAGAAGAGGTAAATATACTGCTCATGATCTGAGTTGTTGGGATCAGCGTTGAGTTTGTAACAATATAGACAAAACCATCAAAGAATACATTTGTATATTCAACTCGTTCCTCAGTCGAATCGTGGAAAATATTCCTGTCATTCCAGCAATACCAAATGCCAATTTCACAACCGGCAGGAATGTGCTGCCGATACTTCTGTTGAACGTTGTGCTCAGAATGTACAGAGCGCGATACATGATCACAGACTTTTCAAAACCTGGTCTGCTGCTGACCGGGCGTACCATCCTGAAATTACCGTTGAATAAATTTGCATTATTGTTTTATAGCAATATTATGGAACTGTGCCGAGTATTTTCGAATTACTTCAGAACTTGCAGCCAGAATTTCGTGCTGGAAATGTACACATGAATGATCATTGTGAAACTTATGAACAAAATTATGTAACTTGTATGTAACAATGACTCGATGGCAGCACATAACACAAAAAATATTGGACAATGTGGATTGTGGACTCGTCTGGTCTTGCGTCACCTCGAGGACTGAGTACAAGTGAAAAGGATGTTTTGGGTCAACGAAATAGCAAACGAGCCCGACAGGGATCGAACACAAAGTCGAAAGAGTCAGATATTGTAAGAAGTTTCAAATTTGATAACTAAAAATATGATCTGATCTGATATCCGATTTGATATGTTTTCAGATAAGATCAGATATCAGACATCTGAAATAATTTTGCGCACTACAAGTACAAGAAATCGCGATAACTTATTTATTCCTTCGGTTGAACACGCCTTGGAAATAAGAAATATGTAAAATAATGTGCAACTGAATTGTTAGCTGACATATACAGTGAGGCTAAAACGTCTTGCACTCCATCCTGACTCCAAGGCGGCGGGAAAAAGGAACCAATGGTAATGCGAGACGGACCAATTTCATTCGTCTAAACCCTGTTCCCGCCACTTTAGAGGCACGATGGCGGCTATGTCCATATCAACTCGACCAATGGGTGGGAAGTGACCACGTCCAAATGTTTTCAAAACCTACTCTATATTTAAAGTTATAAAAATAGAGAAACTTCTCCATTTTTGTAAGATTTTTTTCGAAAACGTTTTTTAACAGTATCACCAATTTTTGAAACCACTTTGAGCAATTCGTATCGTTCGATTTGTACATTATTCTATAAACTGCAAATCTCAATTATTTCTGTTAATCTTTTCCATATTTTTGAAAAAAACAAAATTTCAAAATTTTGACCAAATTTAGTGTTAATTCTAACTTTTGGTATTAAGTCGGGACCTTCCCGATAATTTGTACATCAGTACATGTGTTGAATATGATACTGATAAGATTGTCTCAAGGTTTCACGGAGGTCCCGACTTAATACCAAAAGTTATTAAGCAAAACGTGAAGGACTATATTTCAATAAAAAGAACAACATAATTGCCAGCTATGCGGAGGAGTACAGCTAGATCGTCTCAATAAACATTTGAAGTGATCACATTTCCCAATCGGGTCGGGTACAGGTATATGATTGCTGATTCAACAAGCACCATCCATGTAATACTATCATCATGTCTATATATGAATGTGTCGTGTACATAAAATGACCCCGGGTCACTGTTGACCATTCCCGACCGGTTCGCGCAAAGGTGTTAAAGTACCAAATCAACAGGTACCATGCATGCAGTGCTTTTATAATGAATTTTACGTGTATAAGTTGACCTCGTGTCCCTGTTGGCCTTTTCCGACAGGATCGGGTACTGTTTTAAGGTCAAGATATATATATATATAGCCCTGATTACAGCATTACATACATGGTACTTGTTGACTTGGTACACCTTTACATATACCCAAACCGGTAGGGAATGATCATCACTGACGCGGGGTCGTGTTATATGCACATAGCATTCATGCGTACATATGATAGATGTATTATATGCACGATATTTGTTGATTTGGTATTATTACACCTGCACCCGAACCGGTTCGGATTGGTCAATAGAGCCCCGGGATCATGTTACATACACTCAACATTCACATTAAATATATGATAAAAGTATTATATCCACGATATTTGATTTTGGTGATGTAACACCTGTACTAGAACCGGTCCGGATAGGTCAGCAGTGACCCGGGGTCATGTTAAGTGCATATAACATTTATATAAAGGCGTGATAAAAGTATTATACCCACGATACTTGTTGATTATGTAATGTCACACCTGTACTCGAACCGGTCTTGAATGGTCAACGGTGACCTGGGGTCATGTTATATACGCGTAACATTCATATATAGTGATGATAAAAGTATTATTTGCACGATACTCGTTGATTTGGTAATGTTGCACATGTACCCGATTACCCGAACCGGTCGGGAAAGGTCACCAGTGACCTGGGGTCATGTTATATTCACATGTAGACATGATGGAAGTAATACATGCATGGTACGTGTTGATTATGTATGTACTCGGGTCGGTCGAGATTGGTCATCACTGACCTGAGTTCACTTGGCAACACGGAGGCTAGCAGAATGCCAGTAGCCAATGCTGGCCGGATGGGGATGGAGTTACCGTGTCTGGGAGTTGATTTTTTCATGAAATTGAGACCTTTGTATCTCTTTCCTCTCTCGACTTAAAAATATGGGACCAACGGCATTTGAAATCTAATTTTTTGGACTATTTTTCATGTAAATATCATAGCATTCAAAAAAACATGCATTTTTAAAATTATTTAAAATTGGTCGAGTTGATATGGACATAGCCTGGCGTGCAAGACTCTTTGACTCTTCAGCCTAGTGTTATATTAGTTCTAGTTCTAACTAAGTTCTTAATTTAGTTCTAGTTCTAGTTCTCGGAACTAGAACTAGAACTCAATGTAAACCAGAACTAAAATATATACACTCTCGGTACTAAATTATCACGCGGAGCTGTACTGGAATTAAGTTCTAATTGAGTTCTTTAGCTATAGTTCTCACGCTTCCGTATAGAACTAAATTGGAACTAGAACTAAAATAAAATTCGAGTGGAACTAGAACTAGGAACTGAAACTCAATCGAAAATACTTTGGAACTAATTAGAACTAGAACTAGAACCTTGAGTTGCGGGTGGAACTAGAACTAACTAGAACTAATCAGAACTGATATAATACTTTAGCCTCACTGTATGAAATACATCAGAGTATTGGAGTTTCCATCTAGATCAAGGACATATCCGATCTGATCCGCGCCTTAGGTTGAAATAATGGTAAACTTACCGAAGCTAGAATTGAAGCCCATCATCTGATTGAAGATAAATGCCACTCACATGGTGCGGAATATGACAAAATAAATGACCCTCATTGAATGGTACATTAAGCGATCCAAAGCTTTGGTCTCCAGGTACCACTCTATGGTTTTCTGTAGTCGAATAATTGTAAATATGAGGTACACGTTTGACACAAATTCCATGACACGAAAATAACAACTCTTCCATTTTGATTGTGACTTTTGCAGGCGGAAATTTGCTCTCTTGTAATCAAATGGTATTTGTCTGATTCTGCAAAACCAGTCAAGGTAGTAGTCAATTGTTTTCACTTCAAGTAAAGTTAACATTTTTCGGTAAAATCCTGAACTGCACCGATAGAAGTTTCCACAAGAAGTAATGGGAGACGAGTCCCGGTAGGGAATGTATACTCATTTCCAACTGAGCATTGCTCAATTTTCAAATATAACGACATAAAGAACCAGTTAATAAGCGGACACAGCTTTCGTGGAATAGTAATTACACAAAAGCCAGGTCCAACCAAGTAGGTATTTCATCTCAGGCTTAATTACAGGTTCAGGTAGGTCTCACGAGGGGAACGTCAGGGCGGATACTTTTTGAAATTCACCTTGTTGAATTCTGGAGGTGTTTGTGTATGAGACGGGAGTCTGGCATTCCAGTTACATTGATAATTATTAGGTATTCAGACAAAAATTCTGTTAATCTTCAGTCGACAATGGAAACAAGTCCGTGCATACTGCATAGCACTCCGTACGAAATCGACTCTTTACGATAAAAGTACCTGAAGACGGTACAAAAATCTGCGACCCTTCCAAAACCAAACTGAAGACCAAGAGTTAAGCTCTACCCGCAGCAGACATCTCGGATAATCACCTCCAGAATTCGAGTAGGGTCAGTTTTGCTGACCTTAACCTAAGAAATGGGTGAAGTGGAGTGACATAAACCAGTAGGTAAGTGCTTTCGCTAATCAACAAAATCACTGATATGAATTTTGGATTTTTTTTAAATATTCACCGTGAGGTTCATCACGTAAGCCATCATATTACATCATGGTAATGTGTAATTTGGAAGGCTTAATTGAAATTTGGTTATGCCTTATAGGAAATTGTGAAGACTGAAAATAACTTCATGAGTCATTTTATATTGAATGAAAGGAGCCACAACCATAATCAAAATAATTATTCACCTCCTAGCTCAAAAAATAAGCACAACTGTCGTTGGATATGCGGTAGCCTCCAGTATGCTGTCGGAGATTTGTTAATGGCCCATTAATAACTGCTATCGGCGTAAATCTTTGCTAAATTATATAGGGCACAGTGAGTGGCATGTCTTGCTTAAAATGGTTAAAATTCTTGAATTGCTCAGTCCCCACGTGTAGTATAAGCAAAGTCAAGATAATTGAAATCAAGAAAAATTCATGTGCTCCAAAGGATCTGGTACAGGGTGTCCCAAATGAATGCTTCGGGTTTCAAGAATTCATCATTTCAAAAATGTTAACCTGATTTTCAAAATAAACTTTTTTATGCAAACTTCGAATGGACTTGTTTTTTTGTTTTTTTTTTTACAATTTTGACATTTTTCGATTAGCGGAAGGTATTCTCAGTATAACGGATTAACTTATTTATGCATTCACAGATCCTAATGACGTTATTAGCATGGGACATTTCGATTCTTGGAAACTGAATTCTACCTGCCTGTAGTCGACTAGAGTTGTAAAATGCCCGGGCATTTATTTTTTCGGGCGCATTCGTGTGAATATGCCCGGCACATATATTTGGGCACATATATAGAAAATTGTCGGAAAATGTGTGTATTCACTTTGTACGTAAGAAACAAACCAGTTTATTCAA
>JAQFYE010006008.1:0-11259 GCA_034694305.1 Protaphorura glebata
CAAAAATGGCTTAGTCAGCTTGGAAGCTCTGCTTTGTAGCAGTTGCTTCCACTCTCGTAACATACATACATACATAAGTATTTAATAGGAATGAATTCTGGAAAATGTAATGTACATTTCACTATAATCTCTTTTTCCATTTATCATCTCGGTGTTCCTGAAATCGGCGACTTTGCAAGTTGAATTTTTTTGCTATTCCTGTCATGATCATGTAACAACACATAAGACACTACCAATAGAAATAAATATTGACAACAGCGAAAGTTGAATAGAAAAGACGCTTGGTAAAGCATGTCAGCGTGAGCCAATTAAATATCAGTACCATCTTCGTACGATCTGATTAGACTGTCACAAAAATTGCCGCGCGTCAAAATTATCATGTACACCGTGACAACTTTGATCGAGCTCCTCCTTTACTTCATTTAATGGCAATAAAACAGAGGAGAATGGTTTAAAAAATAGGAAGCATTCTTTTTAGTTTTATGATTTCTAATCTCCATCGTCTATAATTTTTGGGATAATGGTAAGGACAACACAGCCTACGTTGTATGACTTTCGCTGTCTACAACGCCCACAATTGAAACCAAATATGTCATTGTAAGCGCTGGTAATCCTAATGGGATTGACTGGAGACTATCTTATTTAAAAATAAAGCTGATCTCTGCTTTCCCGGATTCCCAGCAGGGTGTCACGCTAAATTGTTGTTGAATTAACTGGTGCAAACACGACACAGCAAATTAAAGACGTACGAAAATTAAAATTCTCGTCGATTGAAATCATATAACTCAGAGTCATTCTAGTTTTGTAAAACGTCGCTGCTGTAAAAGATTTAATGAGAGCTGTAGTGTCTGTTGATGCATTATTCTTCGTTGTCAAGACATTTTGCATTATTCTAGCAGGCATTATTCTAGCAGGAACTGCAATCCCAGATTATTAGTACTCGCTCTGACTGTCTCATATTCCAGACACACACATAATAATATTTACGAAAACAACGTTATATCCAAGATGGGTCAACAAATCCTAGTAAGGTGGGTCTATCTATACCTATCAACAAACCGAGAATTCCTCGGAGGAAAGAACTAGTCCCTACATGGAGAGGGCATTCGGTCGCCCCTAGTAACGTGCACAATTGCAGCTTGCCCTAGTCAGCAATTCTCGATAATTCCGATTCCATTCAAAAGTTTAAAAATTTAAATAGTGGATGAAATAAATCAATTAAATTAACACTATTGTTATTTAATCTGGTGTATGCACTTTTAAATTAAAAGTGGTGTGGAAGTTCCGAAACCAGAATCAAAGTTCATTGACCTCTACAACATGTTTGCATATGGGGCAAGCGGTGCGCGAATCTATAAATCCGACGTGGGAGACATCTGCGGATTGAAACAGAAGCTGCGAACAGCGAATGTTTTATTTGTGTAAACAATATTGTCCCCTCCATATTGCCCTCATTCCTCCAAGCTTCTATGTAGGTCAAGTAATTTTTGTGCCTATTTTTCTCCCCAACCTGGTGGTATTATTTGCATTGCAATATTAATCAGAATCAATTCGTATGCACTTAATATAGCTCCTTAAAATTATAGCTATGTTTACGCAGTAAAATCTCAATATAGCGAACTTTCAAAATACCTGAAAACTTTCTTGATAAAAGGAAAGCTCTATCAACGGAAATCATTTTTATTTCTAAGGAATAACATCATCGGGAGCGGAACCCGTAGAGTAGTTTTAGACCCATAGGAACATAGAGTACTGAACGAGGTGTTAGATAGAGGGAGTGACGTACCAGAAACTCGAAAATAAATATGAAATTAGAATGAAGTTAAAAAATGCCTACATAACGTACAAACTTTCGAACAAAGAAAAATATAACAACGTAGTACCTCCTTTAATTCAAAATTCGCAAGCTTTACGCACAAATGAGTACAAGAATGCCCAAATACCTTACCTAACCAACCTAAGCCGGTGCCCTTCTACTTTTCTGTCCAACAAATGTTTACAAAAAATACCATTGTTAATGGTACAGCAAATTCGCACTGCTATGATTTGGATTTGATCCTGTACATCATAGATTCAGATTCGCCATTCCCATTCCCAGTGGAATGGAACAAAACACCTGGTAGGTAAAAAAGAGTTATATAGTTGATACTCACCTTGAAATTTGATACAAGTTCGTCGTCACGTCACTCGGCAGCAATTGTAATAAAAAAACAACACGTCAGTGCAGTAAGGAGTTGTTGGTCCAATAGCACTGCAAAAATGTATTAAAATGCAATGCACGATTCGCAGTCAATTGCAATTTTACAGTCACACTCACAAGGAGGAAAATAGGGGTTATAAATTCAACGTTTCAACAGGCCTAGTGTTTCTTCTTGTATTTTGGCGGGCCGCGACGACGCTGGATAAACGCTGAAACAAAACAGTGACAGCGTTTCGGTTCACTTTCGGTTTATTTCCTTTTCTACTTTCAACTTTGTTTTGTAGGAATGGTTAGGTTCGGCCAAAAATTCTTATTCAAATCGGGGGGAGAAGATAAATAGTCACACGATTTGTAGTCACTGCTCGCTCGGGATGGGAAGTAGTGGCAGTCAGTCAGATTTACAACTTCTTTACAATTTGCATTTGCTCAATTTCGTGGGTTGCCAAATAAATACTGACTACTGGAACTACTGACGACTTTTCATGTCCTTTCCATACACGCACGTGTACAACTCTTGAACTGCTCTGAACTTTTGTTGTGGGTGAACTTCTTCTTCAGCGTTTTACTAACAAGTTCCAGCCATGTCATGTCTTATAGTAATGCGAACAACAACAAAATGCTTAAATTTTATGCAGTTTTATACATTGTCGCTGAAACCAAACCGGCTGAGGTGTAGAAATATTGCTGTATAGCAATGTGATAACGACCAGTTTTAGATTAGTTGCAACTTCTCAGAAATTGACACAACCAGAACTTCAGGACAAGGTCGACGTGTCAAATCTGAAATGACACGAAATTTCTTCCAAATATTCCGTCTGCTTTGGAATTTATTTGTCTCGTCGAGATGATGATAAGAGTGACGCCAAAAAATGGCGTGCTAGGTTATTACTTGCTCAAATATATTCTGGTTGGATTAGATTTGAAAGAGCTGGATGATGTTGCTGGTGATCTTCCCTGTCTTGACAAGAAATCCAAAGAATTGACAAGTTGACAAGTTTGGTCTTAACCCTTTCGGACGTACGTCAGTTCTAAGACTTTTGGCGGAAACCAATGTCCAGTGAAAACCGTTGGTGCCAGAGGAATTTTGAATTTCTTTGCAAAGTCGAAAATGTCAGTCACATTCAAAATACGAAAGAGAAAAGGAATTTGTTCAGGACAGACATACACGACATACTATTCCAGTTTTTGGACGCGTTGGAATGGAATTCGTATTCGGATTTTTTAACGCTCAACAACGTCCAGCTTCAAATGAATTTCGGAATTCGGAATGATTTCACACACGTATGATCCGAACACAGTAACTGTGTTTAAGTTCCAAGGACGACAGTTCGAGTTATCTCCAATATGGATTCCGTTTATTGTTCTCAGAGTCTGCAAAAGGACAAAGTTTCATTGAAATACAAAATTAATTAAAGAGCTTTTGAAGAAATACACAGAAACCTGAACAGAAATCAAACTATTTTTCAATTCATAAATTCAAATACCATTCACAATGCAGCCAAGCAGAGCCAGTCATATATGTACATTTGTCGATCTTCACAAAAGCTTGAATGGTAACAATAACTATTATTCATCAACTTTTGGCAGTGTCTAGGAAATCTTAGGTGTGCAGCTTTGGAAATGGCACGGATTTGGTAGTAATTAATTTTGTTTGACTCCGTCAATGAATCGCAACGCACTCAAATTAAATTAACAATTTTTGGAAGCCATTCTAACTCCAGTACGCTCGACGAACTTAATTGTTGTATCTTTGTATCCTTACGTCTGTTATCAAATAAGTAGCATTTGAACTGTCGCTTTCCGGTAAGGTCGTTTTTTGTTTTAGTCTCGACGAGGAGATAAATGTTTAAAAATTCCAAATTGAGATTCTGGGAAACGATTGCACGAGATTGTGCTGTACAGCATCGCATGACATTATTACACACATCACATAGTATAAAATGTACTGTAGGAGCGGTACGGTAATTGCCCAAAAACCTTAAAAAATGAAGTAATAGACGGCATTCCGAAATGTACATCTAAATCTGACGGACATTCAAGGAATACCTGTAATGCACACAAACTCTGAAGGAAGGATAGGATTGGAATGTTTTAACTAATAAATCCTCGCACGTCGCATCCTGTAAAAAATTGCCTCCTTGATTTTTTTTTTCTTTAAAACATGTGTAAGTTGTGTTGTACATAAAATAAAGATCGTTAAAATTATTTGCAAAGGCACGGCTCAGGGTGACCGAAGATTTTATGCAAACTCCAATCACGAAATGAAATTGCCAAATACGAACGCAACACCTGCCGAACGCTAACGAGATGACAAAGATGAATGACCTTGAATTCAAATGTAAGTTTTATTCGCACTGGACGCATCTTAAGTCTATGTGGGCTCTTTGTTCAAATAATAATACAAATGTCGCGAGTCGCAAGTCGCAACGTTCGCACTTCCGCCATTTCTTTGTTATGACATTCTCCCTAAGCTTAACCAATTTGTAAAATTTTAATGCTTATTGAAATTCTTCATCAATTTTTCTAGTCAAATTGAAATAATCCAACTCCGAAGCCATTCTCCAAGTAAAAACACACTACTTTTCGAAAACTGAACCACAATAATGAATATTTCACCGCCGCCAGAGATCACAATCAGTCTCGAAAACGAAGGAACGTATATTAAAACCGTATTCTTCGTAAACTTCCACTACACATTACCCATTTTGAATTTCTGAGTGATTATATTCTCAATTAACTGTCAAATTCAGCACTGGTGCTTTATTATTTACCGGCCAACAGTACAACGAAATCAGTAAAATTCACTCTAAACTAATCAGGTATTGAATTATGCATTCAACATTACATCACACACCAGAAGACAGCATGTTTTGAGGCTGTGAAAGTAAACACAATGGCTTACCGAAGGAAATCCGGCGAAATAAATGCAAATCCTCGATTGGCTTCGTATAAAATCTCTGAATCCACTTAATACATAAATAGACGTTCAGAACATCAAACCGAAAATCTGGCGGATCCGATTAAACAAACAGTGCAGTGATTCGCAACACACACTTGTCAATATTACACACAAACGGCTTGATTTCTAATTGAACCTATTAGTTAAAATAGTTCAAAACGTTGATCATTCACAGTATTGTAATATTAATTGGGAGTAAGTCGTAAAGTACATAAAGGTTTTGGAAAGACTTGTAATCGAACGTTGTAATGCGTCTAATATTACAATAGTCACAAAAGTTCACTGGCTGAACGTTTACTTTTATATTTGTTTACCACAAAAATCATGTATTTAATACCGGGTCGATTTTCTTGGGTCCAAGTTACGATATTTTCCAAACACCAAACTTTTTGTCCTAGGTCGATGTAATATACAGTTTATAATTTTTTTTGTATTTTTGATTTTGGTAATCGAAATGTTCAAAACGTTGGATTTTTCAGTTTTTGCACGAAAACCGCGATACACTTACAAAGTACACACACCAAATGCACGACACAATTCGAATAAATTTTAGAATTCTGATTAAATGTTGGGAATATGGTTTTTCAGTTGTTTTCAGTGTTGTTATTTTGAATGAGAGCCTTGAAAAGAGTTCCTCTCCGTGCACTGGTCTGACCAGGAATGAAAGGAAAAGTGAGATGGGTCCCTAGTTAGAGTCGATTTCGATTTCGACCAGTTTTCCGTTCTCGTTCCCCCTTCGCTTCACGAACGAACGAACGTCTCTTGCGTACCAGTTCAGACCTCTCGCACTCTACGCAATCTTTCGCTTCTCAAACTAACAAAAAACGAGGTTTTACTCAGGCTCATCATATGCAGCTCAGATTATAAGTCATACATACTGCTAGTGCTGGACTAATAATTGAAGTCAGCAGTGATATTAAATTAATACAAGCAGTCATTGTCGTAATCATTTAAATGTCCAGTCGAAATTCGGGCTTTATCAGCGGAACGAATTTTTGGCTTGTAGACCCAAATTGATATCAACGAGGTGACTCGTCTCTAGAGAAGTTACTCTAGCGGCCACATCGACCCAGGTAGTTATACCAACATCCCTGAGAACCCAGCATCGTATTGCAATTCATTTGGCCAAGAGAAGGTACCCCTTCTGACAAGGAACAAATACCACCGAAGAGAAATGTCTTCGAATGATAAGTGATTTCTACATGTACGACTATTGTAGGACGGATGGGTTCAGCAATAATCTCAATATGCGTGTCATTGATTGACCAATTCATTTCTCTGCGTCGTTTTATGTAATTTTTAATATTTATGCTAATCGGATCAAATTATACATATAACGAGAAATGACATATTTGAACAAATCGGTATGGTTCAGGTTCGGACGCCGAGCTGAGTGTGGAAAGTACATAACACGTGGAATGATGTGGTTGGTTTTCAATAACTTTTCAAACTTGGAGGAAAACTGTTCCAAGATATTTGAGAATAAATACTTGATGGAAAGTGTAATGACTTGGAACTAATAGTTCCACAGTATGCGACAGTGCTACGAGAGTTCGGCGACTGCGGTTACCAAATAGCAAAAATGTTATGCTGATTTTTGTCTTGTGCAATATGGGACCCTAACTTTGGTCAATTCAACCCTATCGCTTCCCATTGTATTTTTGATTTATGGAGTTTTGAGGCAAAATGGGGAAGTTGGGGTCCAGCTAGGAGAACAAGCTAGGAACAGTCTTATTTTGTGATTTCCATAATTTTCTAGTTTATGGCCTTCATGACGCCTCCTTGAACTTCAAGGAACTCTTCCTATTGAATCGCCGCCTGGACAACTATTTTCCAAACCATAGGGCGTCGTGCTATTGGAATTGTCCGCCGAACTTATTTGTCGAACACATGTGAATTCCAGTATGGAACCCAATGATATTATTTTCGTTGTTAGCAGGCGGAAGTTGTGGTATTTTCACTTCTGGTTGGGGTTATGTTCAAGAGGATATTCGAATTTTGACCTACGTTCCTGGAATTGTCAAAAACTTTCGCAAATATTTTTGAAGATAAATCGTGCGGAGGAGGAGTATTCAGAGCCAGGGACTATTTTAAGGTTGTTTGCGGGTGAATCGATTGGAAAATTATAAAAACTACTGCAGACATTAATTTATATAGGCCAATAGTCACAATCTTATAACCCAATTAGACTAGAAATTAAATGAAACAAGCAAGTCCATTGCAGCATGATGGTATGGTTGGCCCATTCTGTCTCGCTGTGCTAGGGTTCGATTCCTTGGACTTGCACTCCCGGTGGTGGTTGCTTTAAAGAGGTTTTTTCCACTCGTTTTTCCTACTACTAGATGGTACCTAAGTTGTACGTCTCTAGGCCAAATGGGAAGCAACCCAAAAATACCCGACGATGTTTGATTCGGCCTCAGCGGCTATGTCAATTAATAAGGGTGTATTATTGAAACAAGCTGACAACGCTAAAATTTGGTGAGATTTTTAACTTCGTTTTGCATTCTGTTTCTTAATTCGCCTACCAAAACTAAAGTCAGTTGATACCGAGTTAGATAAAGTTCTAAGCCCGTATTAATTGTAATACGAACGAGGTTACCAGGCGTCGAAAATTTATTTATGATCCCTAATTCGTACCTTGGCGGGAACAAAAAATGGAGGTCTAGCTTTATTTGAAATTCACCAGCAGTTACCCCTGTAGCGCAGTCATTTGCACTTGCAAATTGCAGTTTCGTTTCGTAGCAGCTCGGTTTCCAGAGTTGGAAGGAATTTATTCCCAAGCACTTATTTCCCAAATAACACCCCGCTGTTTAGACTAAATACCACCTAAAACCCGTTTCTGACTGACCGGGTTAAAATCCAACCAGAATACGGACATACACTAAAATTTAAGTCCACTTTCGCAATTGCAATTGCAATAGGCATTCATTTCATTTCAAATGGTGGTTGTTAAATTGACTCACGAAGTGGAATAAACTCTAATGTGTAGTTTGCACACACAAAATGTCCAGAATTTATTTTACTACCAAACTACACACCTGTCCACCGCAGATTTTCAAACTGCCCCACCACGCCTTTAGAGTTAAAGTAATAACCGTGCAATTTCTTCCTGTCAAGTCTTCGGCCAGTTCTAAGCGCTGCGCTGGTGAACGCATTCAAAATTTGTTTTTTTTTTCGACATAAAAAAATTAGTTCACGATTTACCATGAATAATTAGGCTTTAAATTTTGTACGTCCACGGTGGTTCACAAACTATTCGCCCAGAAAACCATTTGACCACTGATATACGACAAACAAATTGGAGACCAACCTATCTATGAATACAATTCCGATTAAACACAATATGAAAAAAAGTATTGTTTGTTGACTTTTCATTGGAATTTCACTTCCACCGATTTCTTATTCACATTCTGTTCACAAACTTTTATCAACTTGGAATGATATCTCTAAATCTGCGAAGAGACAATCTAAAAAGTTTGGCTTTAGTGAATTTCCACGTTCAGGACAGTTTGACTCTAAAAATTTTCTTTGTTTACTTCATTATTTTTCCGAAAATAATTGCTGCGCTTCCATTGTACTATTCTTTTTTGACAAAAGTCGTTATTTTTTGGCTGTGTGCATCGGCACGTTGGTTGAGGGATCAATTTTGGGTAGCCAACCGAAATTATTAGAACTGTCTTGTATTATTTTCAGCATCGTAGTTTGTACAAAAACACCGCTGCTCTTATTTGGTGTGTCAATTATGACATGCAACTGGAATGATCTCTCTGCAGAATAACAACTTCATGGGGAAGAGAATCAAAGAATATTTGAGATCGAGAGATCCATCCAGTATCAGGTTTAACTTCCGCAGAAAGAAAATTTGTCGGACACGATAAAAGAGTCGAGTCAGCAAAGTTGGATTAAGATTGGACTGGACTGGAGTCCTCGTTCCCAACATTGCACTTTTGCACTCCAATAAACCATATTGTTTCACGCCCCGCTTAAACTTTGAAGGAACAGATAGACAAACATGGTTTTTTATTACATTTCATACTTTCATCTTTGGAAATAAGTTTACGGAAGGAAGGAAACCAGGTCATTGGACGATAACGCCGTCCTATATCAACTTCGTACAAGGAAGGTTTGACTGCTTGAGTCCATTTTATTTCTCACTTTTTGTTTTTTACCTCCACCATACGTGATTTTATGTGCTGCTCATCCCAGGCACTAGAAAAATTAAAAACGAGGTATTAGGCCCCGACATATTGAAATACAACCGAGAAACGATAAACTTCCTTTCCATTTTGCCTTGAGAAGGTACCACTGCTGGTGAGGAATGACAATTTTAAAGAAACCACCAGACAAGTCAGAATGGTCAATTTAGACATTTTTAACTTGGTAATAAATTTTTCAATTTGAACTGTTGCAGTCATTCAGACCGTTTTTACTGCTGGATTTCTGTCCCTGCCCTGGACATACGTGGATAATCTTTCTTTAGCTACGGATTGCGGATACTTGATCCGAAGTCGCGTCTGGATTTTATCATTCCGGCGCTCTCCCTTTC
This sequence comes from Protaphorura glebata, assembly GCA_034694305.1. Taxonomy (NCBI): domain Eukaryota; kingdom Metazoa; phylum Arthropoda; class Collembola; order Poduromorpha; family Onychiuridae; genus Protaphorura; species Protaphorura glebata. The sequence continues at coordinate 9,706 of JAQFYE010006008.1, forward strand.
CAGACTACGCTTGAATGGAATCTGAAATGAATCCGAATTAATACAGCAGAAGCGCTGGACTGGACAATACTGTCAGGGAATGGTACACACGGTGCATACAATTTATCCGTTTTTCGGAACCCGAGGATCGGAGTACTGAGTACACAAACACGGTTGGAAAGCTAATAAAATACCGAATATATTGGACTTTGTGAGTGTTGATGACAATCGTCTACCGTCGGCCCTTACACCAAAATACACCACACACCAAAATACGTGATGAGGATTTTGTACAAAGACTACAATTGAGTGTCCGAAGTAATAAATACAAAAACAAATATTGCACCGAATCACGGGATCGGATACGTGTTCTCGTACACACCAAAACTGTCGATTCACAAATTACAAAAACTGGGACTAGCTCGCTACTGCTAAACCGATGCGTTTATGACTTATTTTGTCATCCGGTAATTTTATGTCAGTAGACAAAACCAGAATTCAAAAATTATGACTAATTTGCCGTAAGCTCGAAAGCACTTGTTCTAAATCTGTTGCCAGAAAAACGCGGTTTTGGTCAAGCTTGGACCAATTGGTAAGGTCTTTTGATTGGAGCTGAACTGGCGTGCAGTTTGTAATGTGTGATAATTGCAAATATTGCAATGCGCTGACGCTGCGTTGCGTCTGTAATTAATTCCATCAAAGTCTAGTGAGCACTATACCAATGCAGAAATCGTTTGTAGGTTCAAAATGCTTCCAAAAGCATACAGACTTTAAATTGAATATTCAGATCAGAACTTGAGGTAATGTGTGCATAATTTGACGTATTAATTAATGTACTAAAATGGATGTTCGTTCTATCGAAACATATGTTCAATTCTCAACACGTAGCACCTGCCATATGTGTGAATTTATATGAAATTAGTAAACTGACGGAAGATTACTTGAAGTCAGTTTCTTCATTTTGGTCTACTTTGTCTAAAATTCACACAATTTGAGTTTAAAATGGAGACTCCTAGTGGGATGGTTCAATTTTACAATTAATTCTGGGCTCTCTCCCGACGAGCACACAATCGTAGAAGCACTGTGTCGCATTCATCTTATTTAATTATACAAACCTTAATTAACTGAAAAGACGAATTGTTGTGAGCTGTTTTATTTATTTAAAAGGTTACGGGTAAAGAATGTGTGGAGACCCACACGTGTGAACAATTTCAAAAATTATCAAGTCACTCGCATTTCCACCTGTTCAAATAGACTAAGACGCGTTATCAAAGGTATTTCACAATAATTGCGTCATTTGTTCGTTCAGGGATTGCTTATTTACAAGAAAAATTCCATTTGTCACGGTCATTATGTGACCTCTCAACAAGTACAACTCAGTAGAAATTTTGTGGCTACTTATTCGCAGTAATTACTGCCCAAAATTGAAAATCCAAAAGGTTCAGAACATTTAAGTTGATCAGTTTTACTTGGAGTCACTTTGACCCCTGGATGTTAGCAAGTTTCAAGTTTCAAGTTTCAAGTTTGGTTTTATTCAGTTGTCTTTCCAGTTCAACAATTTGCCGATTATTAATC
>JAQFYE010006009.1:0-11259 GCA_034694305.1 Protaphorura glebata
AGGGGATCAGTCGGGCTCATTGCACTGATTTGCGCCAAACCCTTGCTGAGCTTACTTACGTATACTACCGACGCCTCGATTGGGATTTCATTGGCTACGAAGGTAATAAATTTTTTCGACATTTGACTTTTCCAATTCTGATGTAGTAAAACCTGTAAAGTACTTTAATTATTAACGGCTACCTTAAGATTTCACTCAAATTACCCACGAAAATGCAGAAGGAATTGTTAACTATAATTTTTGAACTTTCATATCTCAGTTCACGATCTACGCAACTTGGATCGTTTACATCCTGCCAGTTGTCTGCAGTTCCATCACAATCTGTATGTTTCTACTGGCAATCTTCTTGCTGTACAACTTTTTCCTTCTTCTGATTGGTGACCCAGGAGTATTGAAGCCAACTGACCAAGAAATTGTTCAAGTAATTAAAGTACATAAAAATCATACAATTTGTTTTGTTTGACGCAAAAGATTTCAGTTTCTTTTTCTGACTTCTTCAAGGGAATTATTTCTGTGTCCGAGAAAGGTGGCTGCAGTCAAAGATCCTTCTGTTCAACTTGTCTACTCCGGCGACCGTTAAGATCCAAACATTGTTCTGTTTGTGATCGTTGTGTTGCAAGGTTAGGATCTATCACTACTATAATATAAAGTACTGACTCATTTAAGTCGTCCTGATTTTGATTGATGAAATATCTGAAAATTCAAATGCGCAGTTTCCGTCAGCTTTGGTATTTATAAATTCGGCACAATTTGGGCCCTTGAATAAATCCGGTAACTCAGAAGGTCTCTAGAGAGTAAATTTTTAATTATATCCAGATTTGACCATCACTGCACGTGGTTTGGAAATTGCATTGGCTGGAAAAATCATAAAAACTTCATTTGGTATCTGCTGGGGCTCGTGCTAAGCGGAGTAGTTTACTTGATTGGAACTTTCTATTACTGGACAATTCATTGTGGAGATATGGTGATTTGCAATGTTTGGACGATCGTCATAGCCTTCCTCGTTATTGTGAATGTATTCTGGATTGGTGGATTTCTTTTTTTCCAATGTTATCAGGTGAATATCAATTTGGTCATTTTCTTGTCTCGACACCATCTCTCTAATTACGACTTTCTGCAAAATTTGATGTTCCAAACATAACTTTCTCCAAATGCTACTTTCCATAACTTTCTCCAAATGCGACTCTCCAAAAAGCATTACCTTCTCAAATGACAACTTTTTTGTAACACCACTTTCCAGATAAAATATCCCTAAGACACTATTTTGAGACATTACTTTACCTCTAAGACATGATTTTTCGTGTGTACGTTTTCTACAAATTAATGTAACTGTCTAAAAAACAATGCAGGATTATTTTGAGCGACTTCTTTGTAAGACGCGCCCTTTCAGATATACCTCATGAAAACATGACTTTCTAAGAAAACCTTTTTACCAACACGACTTTTCCCAAATTTCGTAAAATAATATGTTTATTATAACATCGTGTCTATTTCAGATCTTCTGGCTAGGACTCCTTACAAACGAGAGACTGAATTATGTAAGGTATACGTATTTATGGGGAACAACTGAGGATGGAAAACTGCCGAGCGGAAAAAAGACGAGTGTATTTCAACGTTCCATGTTCCAAAACTTTGTCGACTTTTTTGAGCTGGATTGTTTCAAAGCTAGGAAGCGGTGTGACTGGTCGACAATGTACGAGTATCAAAAACCTGACGTGCCCTTCAAAAATGTGGATACAAATTATCCTTGTGTCTAACTACTCACAAGGAAACGAATGACTACACTATATTAAATGAATGTTATAATCTTTTAGAATATTTAAAAAAAAATGGTAGGTCCACTAAAACAGATTTTAGTCGGCCTAAATAAAATGAGTGAAGTTTAGGACAGTTTTACTTCTCGTTTTAGTACTTTTTTTTTACGATACATCGAAACGAATGAATGTGGATCTATCGAAAATAGCTGATTTATCTGACCAGACCACTTCAGTGCGAATCCCGTTTTTTGAAAATTATGTTTTCAACCATTTACTGAAGTCATTTTTACTACGGAATTGCCAGCTTGGAGTTCGAAGAAAATTGAATCGTGATGACTGCGTACGTTACGGTAAGGTTAACAATCTGTGGGCGAGAAAAAAAATATCATGCGCTTGAAATCTGATTAACAAAATTTGGTAGAAAATAACTTACAGTGCCCATAAAGCCGTAAGTCAAATTAAAGCATCCATTCGCACTCAGACTCGCACTATTCATTTGAAGCTCATGAAGGAGAATGTTAACTTTCGTCGGCGAAATACGATTGTAATTCTCTTCCTTACAGAGCCAGTTCTTGAAATTATCCATCTGGAAGGAAACACATTTGAAAATTTTATTCAATAATATTTTTGGGAGACTAGTTATGTATCACCCAGCACATTACGACGACAACCTTGTGCCTGATCGTTAGAGGCTAAACCTAAGCAAATATTCCTTCATCAGCTAATTTAATTCTGAACTTACCCGTTTGTTAGCAGTCGCAGCTGTAAAAACTGTAGTGAAGTAGATCAAAGTGAAAATCAAGTAGCGGATTTTCCTCCCATAACCACCTGTGGACATGAGTGTTGGAACCATTTGTGCGTAAAACGGCAAAGCACTGAGAAAATATCCTAATATCGCGAGACCCACTGCATCGTTAATTTCATTAGAAATTTGTTTCACCCAATAGTAGTGCTCTAAAACCTGGAATATTGAACTCATTAAAAGGTTTCTGGTCCATTTGGTTGGATCGTAGATCGTAATAGCACTCCTTCAAATTGCGTAATGTACGTAGGATTTAGAATGACTTACGTGGTTGAAATTCGAATCATGACGCAACGTATGAATGAATTCATTGATTATTTTGTTGAAAAAAAGGACAGTTATAGCCAATAATAAATCAATGTAAATATTAATGAGAGTGTCTAGGAAATCCAAAAGAAAGACGAAGAAAACTGACGCCGGCGGTACAGAATCGGACACCTCGTAAGAAAAGAATATCACAGTTCTGGCACCCGTCTCATGAAAGCGGTAGAAATTCTCCAGACTCCATTCTTGGCTCTCCAGAATGTCCAGGGTGCGTCCGCCACAGAGTAGAAGATAAAGCAGGCACAGGGAACGCGTTATCCATTTGATCTTGAAGTTATCAAAATAATAATTGAAACAAACCCGAATTAAAACCCGAATAAAAAGTCTAACCTTTCCGCTATCCGTATATTTAGGAAGAAATTCTGGCCGATTCTTTTGCACCTCGTGAAAAACTTGGCCAATTTTTTGTTGATAACTTGTACTCCAAACAACAATCATCATGAGTGTTGTACAAGAGTATTGTCCCAAATAAGCGGCGTACTCAATATAGAAAAACGGATATCCCCCCAAATCTGACTTATGAAATTCACCAATGATTGTGATATATTCAAGAAGAATGGCGCATCCGACGAGGGCACAACCAATCTGTATATATAAATTAATTTTTCTTGTTAGCACTATGGACTTGAGATTCCAATAAATGAAATCTGTATCTTACGAAAATGTGCATTCCGATCCCAGCTTTTCAGCCCGGGAATCTTTCCTATTTTTTTTTAATTCTACGCATTTTGTATAAGATGAGGATAGTTTGCCGTTTCTTCTGCAGTCGGTGCATCATAGCTGTCCTCTAACAGGTAATTTCTATTGATGAGAACGCCAACGTTAGCGCAAATGAATTTGTAAATAAAAACGAAATAATGAGGTAACAAAATTCCCAGTCGAAGTCATACCCTCGATTCTAAGACGAATCTGGAAGGTCTGTGCAATTAAATTATAATTTATCATGTTATCGGGTTACATATTATTAGAAATGTCACCCGATTACTCCATTCAAAAATGAAATAGCGCTCTTTCTATTAGAAGCCAAACATTAATATAGGTCGGGTCTTTCTCCACTTAATTTAATGGAAGAAGCGGTGAGAAGCTTTGAACTCTTATCCTCCGTGAATGAACAGAAGCTTAGGCTTCTAGTTAAATAAATACTAAGAAAATATGGTCAGAATAAGACCACGACAAATCGAAATTGTCGCCAAGTTCATAAAAAACCAACACTACGCAAGAAAAAGTGATTTCTGGGCAATACCTTTTGAGCCAAACTCGTGTGAATTCTATAAACTCTTTCTTCCGCATCGTATTTGAATCGAAATGGAACAATCAGAAGATGATATCCATAGTCAAAATATACTTTCCAATAAATCATTGGACTTTCTTTCGAAATCTGTGGTGTGGGGCTTCCAAGAAACTCGTTAATTCTAGCATTCCAAATACTGAATGCTTTCTCTTTAGCTATCATTGCGGTTTGTTTGGACATATTTCACTCCTTTTGAAAGTTTAAGTGTCACAATTAAATGGTATATAGTGCAACCGGATTCTCGACCTGAGATGTAGTCCTCTGACAGACAGGACAATTTCTAAACTGCAAGAGAAAGCTCGAAGAAAGTAATTTGGAAAGTACAAAGGAAAGTTATCATGTTGACAACTTTCTTTGATATTTATGCTGTGAGTTGATGACTATAATAAAATATCCAATCCATTTAGAGTGTTCGGTCATTCATAACTTGTGTACACTATTATTTGAACTAGGATTGGCAACACAATTGCACCATAAGTTATGCAGTGACAACATTAGTGGTGACCATATAATTTAATCGCTTTCTCTACTCCAACTAGGTATGCGTGCTAGAACTGAAGGAAATGGTAGATATACATTCCGCATTAGAATTTTATTCAACACGTATGCAGCAGCGCTGATCGCGTGGATAAAAGTGGCCTTAATTTGTTGAGATGGGACGAGTAAATCGTTCCAGAAAATTTATTTTTCATATCCACTGATTCCATCTTTTATTGACATAATTATTTTGAGATATCCTTTTGTCATCGATTTGTTGAAAGTTGATTTTCGAGATTTGGAAAGCCGTCTGTAAGCATTGGATTGCAGAAACGGTGATTGCAAATAGGAAGATGCCATACACTTCTATTAACACATTACACGCAAATTTAGACGCCCTGGTGTTAATAATTGTAGTACATAAGGGTTTGAATTTTCAAAAAATGAAGCCAAAATTAACATTCGTTGCTATCAGCTGCGGCCCCATAAAATAATTGCACTGGAAACTCAGACAGACCCAGTTTCAATTAGCTTTGTACTTGAATATAATTATGAATGTTGCAAGTGACATGTTGCATTAAAAATGGAGATGGCAAATAATTTGTATTTATCGATGTTGGTCTATTCATCAATACATTTCCTTTAACCCCTAAAGTGACAACCGATTATTTCCCAATTGACTTACCTTTGTGTTCTTCAAAACGAGAAATAAAAAAAAATGTTAAGATATAAGTCAATGGTATCTTTATAAACTTTCGTAAACTCTTTTACAGAATCGAAATAATGATTTCCGTTCACTGTAAGGAGGCAGAGCCACCACTGCCCACTTCCCTACATGGTAAGCTATCGATTCATTAATCAACGATAGTGAAGTGGTTTCTTTGAAGGGCCAGTGTTATTTCTACCCGAAATGTTGGATCGCACCGATGAATGCAAATAAACAAGGTAATTTCCATCTAGGAAATGGTCTAAATCGGCGCTGAGGAAAAATGGGTCCGAAACTGAAACGAATAAATTTGGTCACGATTGGCGTCTCAACAGTAGAAGTCAGCTCAATTTTTTAATTCGAACGTGTTTTTATTTCCATTATAACATAAAATAGCCGTGGATGACATGTAATGTCACCTGTCACTAGAAAACATAAAATACTGGCTCAGTTAACGAGTTTTACTACTTGTCCTGCGCTTACAAATCATAATATATCATTTCTAAATTATATAATCATACCGGAACATTGATTTATTAGAGATTAACAGACATGAGAATGGAATCAATGAAAATTAGTTCCTTTGAAGATCGTACGTGTACTCTCAGATTTCTTCAACGACGCGATAGAGTCGATTAAGGTTCATTTCTATTGCGGAGAGCATGAGTGATGACGTCATAATGGATACCATCACACAATTCACCTGAAGAAACTCGAGCCGAGAGTTTACATATTAATTGCTTAAGATAAGCACCAAGAGATCGTCAATGTGCGTAATAGAATTATTAAAGTGAAGCACAACCTTAATTTCAATCTAATTGTGAATTGAAATCTCAGATTAACCGTTACTAGACTAACTGACGCAACATAGTAACATCCTCCGCGTTAGAGTTACTAGTTTGCATTAACTGTGTATTTCAAAATGTAATTTACATAGGTCTCACTATTGGCACACAAGTGATACACTACAATTTTTGTGATTTGATAGTCCACCGCCGAGATGATTTATTTCTTCAGAATTGCAGGTCCTAAAACTGCACCTGCTAATAGCACCATTCCTAATCCAGTTTGGAGTGATATAATATTGTCCAGTGATTCAACCTGAGATAACATACTTCCGGCTTGCACGGTCAGAAAATTGTACGGCATTAGACCTAATTAACAAAAGTGAAAAAAAATTTAGATTAAAATTGTAATTTCGTGCTAATTCAAATCGCATTACGCATAACGTTTTAGACGGATTTTCAAAACAGAACGACATGTCTTTATAAATAATTAAACACTGTCAGTATTTATATTTCTGTAATGAATTCGTTATGTAATTCTTGATAATGCAGACAAGAAATACGTATAAAATGGAACTAACCGACAAGAACGGAGAAGAAAAATGGCCGTAATGGAATGTTGACATGTGGACTGGCCATATTGACGAGCCAATTTGGAGTCATAGGAAATACTCGCATGCTAAGAAGAAAGTAGAAAAGTTTGTGGTCGTTCTTCTCGACCTAAACCAAGATTTAATGAAACAAAAATACAATCGATTAATTCCAGCTAAATTAGTATCATATAGATTAATAGCCAAAATTGGGTAATTCCATATAGCAGTTGACATCGAATGTTTTTTTTACTATATCTGAGTGCTACGTATGGGTTATGGGAAAGAAAGATTTAAATTCTGAAGATACGATTATAGAGTTATCCAGTTATCGTCCTTGGAGATACATGTGCCATCAGAAAAAGTTTACAAGACGTGTCAAATAAGTATGCACATAATCTAGAACAGGTACATAAATTATAATACGGCCACAAAATCGCTGCATTCGATTCACATCAGATGTCCGTATTTTACAAGACATTGCAACTTTGCAAGACTTTTCTTAAACTTACCAGTTTGGAAAATTGATTCAGTTTGTCTGGGAAGAATTTCTGAAGCAGACCTGCCGTGACGTGTTTGGAGAGAAGGAAACAAAGAGAGGCACCACATCCAGCCAAAACGCTGCACAAGATAAATCCTGGCCAAACTCCAAACAATGCTCCACTCAATAAATTCTACGAAATAAAATTTAGGTTTTATTACTTTTAAATAGGAATAACAGAATTGACTGAATTTTAGTAACAGATGAGATCGGAAAGGATTTCAGAATTTTCAACCTTTTGCAGGATTTACAACTAGACGGACGAAGTTACAAAAATCGCACCAAGTCACTCCAATACAGCTTTTGGTTGTAGATTTCTAACAAGGAAACAATCTTTAATGTAGAAATGATGTCAACGCAAAACCCATGAAGGATCACGTCATGTCGGGACTCGGGAGCAGAATTATGACCAATTTTTCTGCAGAAAGAATTCTTGCTCACTGTTTTTCTTTTTAAACATTGCAACCAGCCATTATAAAGGCATATTTTACTTATGTATCCGCAAGGGCACTGGGTGTGAAAGTGAATGTAATGGGTATATAGACATTTAATTGAAAATATAAAATAAAATCTGACAAATTAATCGAAATTGCTTACCAGGAATACACTCCCAGGAATGGCAAAAGTCTGTTTGTAAATGTATGCCGATGAAAAGAATACGACAGTGTAAAATAAACTAGTAGTGGAATATTCTTGTAGAAGTTTCGCCAACTCTCGAATCTCTTCCAGGGTTGTCGGGAATGATAATCTCTCCTAGAACAGAAAATGTAATTAAAATGATTCGTTGAAGAATTACAGTGTTCGAAATTCGGCCCCCAATTTTTTCGAAATTTCGATTTTGTAAATTATACACAAAAATAAAAATGGTGCTGTCTTATCTGTGAACACAGCGCACCTGAACCCACACACATAATTACTGCCTTTGTATGTGTTAGACGGACACAACATTTCTTGGTATAACACGAAATCGACTAAAACTGTTCAATAATTTTAGCCATTAGGTTTAATGTATTTTGAAAACTTGTCATAACTGTGCAGTAGACACTGACTTGTGATAGAAAAATAAATAAATTGACATAATCTACTTACATCTGGTCCACTCAGCAAATACAAAAAATACAGCCACAGACTCGCAATGCTTACAACGAATACAAGTCCTAAAATATTTCGGATCACCATTATGATTTTCTATTAAGTGGTTCAGGTATTTGGAGCGCTTGTGACGATTTCTGTATATTACGCCCAAAATTAGGAATCACTGGCAGAATTTCACTTATACAACAAATACAACTACAAGTATCTACAAATAATTTGATTCATCGTATCTGACAATTCAGTCGCATGTATGTCTCGCTAATATTTTGCAATTCGCAACTAATCGATTAATCTCAATTGCCAGAATTGTACTGACACTTTGCACATTTGCCCAGAAGAGTTTAGATTTTTGAATGAATCAGATGATTCTTTGCCGGGGATTCAAAGGGTTCGTGTCACGTTTTCTCACGTTCACCATTCATGTCCGTGTCGGTCGGAATTCCATTCATAAATAAATCGTATTGCAACCATATAACAAGTGTTACCGAATGACGATGAATACAAAAAATTGACCAATTGAATTCTGAACCTGCATGCGTAGCAGGGTTGGAGATTCCCTCGTAGAAATAGACGATAAGCCATCATTTGAAAAATAATGTATGATTTCTAAATTATGTGCGACAACTCATCAGGGTAGATAGCAATTAAGAGTATAACCCCCAGCGTGTTTCTTCTAACTGACGAATTCTTAACAACCTAACTGAAATTGCGGTTTGGTTTGCAAACTGAATCGCAACAATTCAAAGTATGCATACAAATTTGGTAAGGTTAAGAAAAGCTTCCGGAGTGTCGAAATCAGGTAAGGTCAAAGGTTGGGTAATCTAAGTTTCCCGCAACATATCTCTTTCTTTCTACTAATATTACTAGGTACATATAGCTTACATTACTTCCTATTCTCCATGATTTCGGATGAATTATCCAGTTTTAACTCCATAATTTGGAATTCTTAATAAATGCTTCGTTTCTTTAGTTTCTTACCTGTCAAAACTTTAGTCTTTAGTTCAAACCATGATTCCATTTCTGCTTGGAGGAACCTTTAATACTTGAAATGTTTAAAAGTCATATTGAGATCTGAGTCTGAAAGTGGTTTTTTATCAGGAAAAATGCGTAAGAAGTTGTGAATAATTGTTTAGTAAAAAATATCGCAGACCAGATACCCAGAACCGGCATGCACTGGGCTTTTACTTATACCCCCTGTAATTAACGCAGTTTGTAACCCAAACCCGAGAAGTTTCATTTCTCATCGTGTCCTGTGTAAAATCTGTGAAATGAACACAATAGAACCATGAACAAAAATAAAGTATCACCAGTTGAAGCTCCTTAACTGCGATTTTCGAATTCCGAAATTCAACAACCTACAGACAGAAGAATCCTATTATGAATGATCTCCCGAGAATATGAGATTAGAACAACTAATTCGAAATGGAATAAAATTATTTTTGGACATTATTTTTGTTGGAGTCATCAGTTCAACTTTAGGTGATCCAAGAAAAGAAATTTGGAAATCCAAAGTCTCTATTGAGTGTAGAACTCATTTTTATATTCCCGTATTCGTTGTGCGTTCACAAAGGTAACTTGAGGCGAAAGTTACAAGTTGTTGCGGTGGACCTTCAAAAGTAGAACTTCAATAATGTGATACCGAAAATAATTTCAGACACAGATGAGGGTACGGAACTACACGATGGATTTCTGAACTAATGAATAGAATGGTACAAAGGCTACAACAACCGTTTGTTAAAGAACAATTACAGTGTCCAGACTAGGCCGATTATCCATTTACCCAAATAATAAAATATACAAACTGAAGTAAATAATGATTTTAATAATCGTTTCGTTTCGATCATAAAAATAATTCCGGATTTGGGAAACTGATCCATCCATAGATAATGGTTGGGATCTGATTAAGGTGCAGTTTCACATATTGTTGTACAAGTAGTCGAAAACAATTGAGGGTAAATGTGTGGCGATGAAAGCTTTAATTTTTTCATCCAATGAGAATATTTGGTATCTGGTTTGTGGAAAAGTATGTCCGACTGCGTCAACCAAAGTGTTGATGACTGGTTCGATGTTTGTTTCCTGAATCAAAATCATATAAATAAATCATGTTAGTTCTCGAATATAAAGGGATCAATTCTGATTGACATGACTGTAAATTTATACCCCGTTGGAAACAAAATAATTCATTTTGTCAATGAAAGCATCAAAGTACTCTTTGGTGTAATCGTCACGAACAGTTTGGGGAAGATTAGACCACATATGATCGGCTTGAATCTTCACGGAATTGTTTGCGTAAATCGAAGTTCCTAAAAATATGTCAGAACGAATTAGTTCGAAGTCCAGAAAAATTATTTAAATTAACCAACCAGCAACAAAATTTCCTGGCTCAATACAGGTCACACTGACTCCCCAACGTTTCATTTCCAAACGGAGACATTCGGTCAATCCTTCCACTGACCATTTCGAGCAACAATATGATGACCTAGCCGTAGCGCCGAATCGTCCCATCATACTAGCCACGGTAATTACACGTCCTGTACAACAAAACTATTCATTACAGGGTGTTTCATAACTCTGCGTCCGAACATAGGATTTCTCAGAAGAAAGTAGATATCACTTCGTGAAGAATTTGAATTCGTATTTAGTGACCTTCTATGTTGCATGAAGGTGAATTATATTATAGTGAATCTCTATCTCCGAGAATAATTTAATTTTACCCAATAATTTCTGTTCCGGAGACACTAGTGAGATTTTTATAGAAGCGATTGCTCCATGGATTTGACAGTAAATTCCATGTACAAAATGTATAATATCACTTTTTCCTGCCTTTGGAAAGGCCGACTAAATTAATTTTCATAATTAACGAAAATTCCAACTATACACTTACCTTTGCC
>JAQFYE010006010.1:0-11259 GCA_034694305.1 Protaphorura glebata
ACGTCCCACGTAAATCTCGTAAAGATTTTGGCATGCTGAAAAATCGATGAAAAAAATTTCAATCATTTGAAATTGACGTTGTTAAAGAATAAATCCAAATATGTCAGATCTTCAAAAATTCTTATAAAATTTTATAATCCGAATTTATGAGCATCAACTCCTCGGAAATTCCCTTGGTAACCGTGACATGTTTGAGCACAAGGACACTTGGAAATCAACATGGGAATTGAAAATCAATACGAACAGCATCTCGTAATTTTTTCCTATCTAATGGTTCAGGTTTGATTTGCCGTGTCACTGGGCGAAGGTCAAAGGTCAAGGCTAAAGCATATGATGATTGGTCGACGTGGTTGGATTGTTTTGATTGGAGTCATGGTCTTCTTGATTGCTGGAGGTGGGTTCCATATTTTTGACACTCTTAATTCTGATATGACCTTTTAAAATAAATCTGACCTTTAAAATAATCTGACGTTTGAACTGATTCAGGTGAATGCCTAATTGGTGACGATTGTTGCAAGGAAGATTGGTTAAAGTTCATCGCTCCAGTCACCGAAGCGTACAAGGGTGACCGGAAGTCCCAAGCTTTCAAGGATGCCATTAAAATTTGGGTGGCTGATCGAGATACGATGTCGGCTGCTGAATTGGATGACCTTTGCGGAGGACAGATTGGTTACAAGTGTGAAGGGACCAAGGACAAGGCTACTTGCAGCTGCAACGCGGAAACTAACCATATGGTCGAAAACAATAATTGTGTGGCTGGGAAGGTGGATGACATGTGCTCGGCCAAAGATCCTTGCAAAAAAGGAATGAAGTGCGAGGGCGGCGGTATGTACTTCATTACTATCTTAATTAAATCTCTTCTTGAATTGGAACTCAATTAATGGATTATATGATTTTGAATTCCTTTCAGTGTGTAAAGAAGGGGGTGATGGTCGTGTGGAGAAGACTGGCGTTGACGGCAACGGGACTGGCCCTGGCATGGGTGGTGGTTCAGGTTCATACACTCCACGTCCGATCATGTGGGTCATCATCGGCGGATTGGCTCTCATCCCGGCTGCTTCTTCTTAATCCAACCCAATCTCTACATTCTTCTTCATTCATTCAATCTTCATCTTACTTGGAATAAATTCTCAAAATCACTCAATACGGCACTGTAAAATATTTGTATTCGCTCAAACTTTCGGATTAATAAAAAATAAAAGTGAATGAAAAATATATCCGTTCGTCTACTCGTTTTACTCAAGAGAACCTCCATATAGCGTACCACTGCGTATTATAGTACTATCGCTATATAATAAAATATCGTAAAATTTCAAATTTTTTCATAAAATTTGACTGTACTACCGAAATGAAAATGGTATGGAATCTGAGGCAGATCCCCAGATCCCTTGGTAACCTTGACATGTGTGACCACAATGGCACTTGGAAATCAACATGGCTCAGTCATGGAATTCTCAGTCAGATTCGGAAATCAGTACAGGCAATAACTCTTTCTCAGATTTCATTATTTGCCTGTTACCCAGCTTTATTTTCCGTGCCACTGGGAGAAGGTCAAAGGCCAAGGCCAGCGGAGAAGATGGTTGGTCCACGTGGTTGGATTTTTGTGATTGGACTCTTGGTCTTGACTACTGGAGGTGAGTACTTTATTCTTTGACCTTTTTAATTACGATGTGACCTTTTGAAAAAAATCCTATGTTTGAAATGACTCAGGTGATTGCCTCGTCAATGATGCTTGTTGCGTGGAGGATTGGGAAAAGTTCATCGCTCCAGTCACCAAAGCGAACACGGACCACGCTTCTGATTTGAAGTCCGCAGCTTTCAAGAAAGTCATTGCAACTTGGGCGGCTGATCGAGATAAGATGTCGGATGCTGAATTGGATGACCTTTGCGGAGGACATATTGGTGAGAAGTGTGTAGGGACCAAGGACAAGGCTACTTGTAGCTGCAACAAGGGTCATGTCGTCGAAGACAACAAATGTGTGGCTGAGAAGGCGGGTGACTTGTGTACTCAGGGTCCGAACTCAGGTCATTGCAAAAAAGGATTGACCTGTGTCGGCACACCAGTCGGAGGTATGTATTGACTTACTTAATACTTAATTAATTATTTCTGGATTGGAACTTAATTAATGGATTATATTATTTTGATTTCCTTTCAGAATGTAGTGCAGGGGGTGTGGATAAACCTGGTGTTGATGGCAAAGGGACTGCTTCATATACTCAACGTCCAATCTTGTGGGTCATCATCGGTGGATTGGCTCTCATCCCACCTGCGTCTTCTTAATCCAACCCATTCTCTACATTCTTCTTCATTACATTTAAGCTAATCCTCATCTTACTTGGAATAAATTCTCAGAATCATTTGAAATTAATATTGGAAAATCATTTTATCCCTTAAAATTATTAAAGATCAATAAAAACCAAGAGTGAGGAATTATCCATGAATTCGTCTATGTGCTCAATTTTAAAAGTTTTGTT
Source organism: Protaphorura glebata (assembly GCA_034694305.1). Taxonomy (NCBI): domain Eukaryota; kingdom Metazoa; phylum Arthropoda; class Collembola; order Poduromorpha; family Onychiuridae; genus Protaphorura; species Protaphorura glebata. Next base: position 2,476 of record JAQFYE010006010.1, read on the forward strand.
GGTTATGTTATGGTTAATCATGAAAACTTCTGTATAAAGTACCACTGTCTATAACGTACTATCGCTCTAACGAACCGAACATGACTTTGACCGTACTATAGCAGGCAGAAATTCTTTCAGAAATCCAGACTACCATTTTCATACATGGATTGGTATTTATTTTGGTAATTTGCTGACCAGTACACGGTAACCCGTACAGAGTACGTTATATAGAGGTAATTTCGTAAGGAAGGAATTAAAATATGTCAGATTTTCACAATTTTCATAACAATTTATAAACCGAATTCATGGGTATCCGTTCAGAGGCAGGTGCTTGGAAGTTCCCTTGGTAACCTGGAATTGTTTGACCTCAGTGACTCTCGGAAATCAACATGTGTCGACTGAGTCACGGAATTCTCAGTCAGTTTTGGAAACCAGTACGAGCAACATCTCCTCCCCAATTTCACTTCTTCCTGTCATCCAATTGTTCAAGTTTGTTTTTCCGTGACTGGGTGAAGAAGGTCAGAGGTCAAGGCCAATGGAGAAGATGGTTGGTCCACGTGTTTGGATTCTTGTGATTGGACTCCTTGTCTTCTTGACCAACGGAGGTGAGTTCCTTATTTTTTGATATTTTGAATTATAAAGTGACCTTTTTGAGATTAATTCTGGCTTTTAAAATTAATTTGACGTTTGAACTGACTCAGGTGAGTGCGCCGAGCTTCCTCCCGTCAAGTTGGTCAATGAGGGATGTTGTCAGGAGGATTTTGACAAGTTCTACGCTCCAGTTGTCGCAGCGTACAAGAATGACCCGAAGTCCGAAGGCTTCAAGAAAGCCCTGACGGCTTGGGTGAAAGAGCGAGATGACAAGGGTGCTAAATTGGATGACCTTTGCGGAGGACGGATTGGTTACAAGTGTGAAGGGACCAAGGACAAGGCTACTTGCAGTTGCAACGCGGAAACTGGCAATGTCGCCCAAGACAACATTTGTGTGGTTGAGAAGGGAGGTGACCCTTGTACTCCGAAAGATCCTTGCAAAAAAGGAATGCACTGTGAAGGCGAACCAATCGGCGGTAAGTACTTTCTTATTATGTATTTAATTTAATTAATTCTCTTCTTGAATTGGAACTTAATTAATGGATTAAACTTTGATTTCCTTTCAGTGTGTGCTGAAGGGGCTGTGGTTGTGGTTGAGCCTGGAACTGGTAAAGAAAACGGGACCGAATCAGGGGGTGATAAAGGAACTGCTTCCTACACTCCACGTCCAATCATGTGGGTCATCATCGGGGGATTGGCTCTCATCCCAGCTGCGTCTTCTTAATCCAACCCATTCTCTACATTCTTTTTCATTCCTTCAATCTTCAACTCACTTGGACAAAATTTTCAGTATCATGTCAATGTCAACATAACATTGTAATATTAATTGTGTATTCACTCAAACTTTCAGATTAATAAAAACCAAGACTGTGAATTTTACCCAGTTGTCTACGTGTTCGTGTATTTAAGCTTTTTCTATAGTTTGTTATTCAGGAAAATTAAGTGCTTATCATAAATATGATGGGAGTCAGAAACCCAATAAGTCACAGGCAAAACATGTATTAGGCAGTTGTTGACCGTTGCGTTCTATTGCATTGTACGTTATTATGGAGGTTAACTGCATATCATAATATTTTTTATAAATAAGGAATTTTTAACTATTGACACATCACATGAAAATTAAACAAATATTTTGAGAGATTAATCTTAGGGAATGAGACGGAGGAAGGAGTGCAAATAGTAGGAAACCTGTTTACATATTGTGTGTCAATGTCGTATGTCTATTTTTGATAAATGAATGAACTGAAAAGAAAACAAATTCCACTGAGCAATAAACCAATAAATCAGTGAAGGTGTTGAGAAATTGACATACAGGGTGTTTATTATCTCTCAGACTACTTTGAAACTTTGAGCGTCGCTAACTCAATTAAATATTTGTTGACGTCGGTGCACAATTTTTTTTTAAATTAGAAAAAAAAAGTCAAGTTCAAAATTTCACAAAATAAATAAATTTCGAAATCTTAATATATTAAAATTTCAAAAAAAAGTTTCAAAGTAGTCTGAGAGATAATAAACACCCTGTATTGGGGATCGGAGAAATTATTTCTTCTCCAATTTAGTTTTGTGTTGTAAAAAGAAACATGTTGATATACATTGTGGCACAGCAGAAGCAGTCCCATTATCATTTCTCTGCATTGTAAGTGGTTTCAATTCCCTCTACAAACGTGCAAAGAGATTTATCTCCACTGCACTGGTCTCACAGGTACAGGTGTGTTATCGTACATACTACTTTGGGTACCTTCCCTAGGACAAATCGAAAAAAAAAACAATCTCTACAAGAAAAGGAGGCGGAGATGCCTATGACTAAGCATAGTTCAAACAGAGTGTCAAAATATCCACACACAAAATTGTGTGCACTGAGAAAAAAATGAGATAAAAAAACGTTAAAGTGAATGAAGAACGGATTCAATTGCGTCATCCGTGGTGCAGTTACATATCGGAGTCTTAACAGCGCCGGAGCTAGCTTGTTATCTGCTTATTATGGCCCTAATTTTCATCTGCCTGGCCTGGCCCAATATGGCTCTTACATATATCATCGGTGTTCTGGTGAGTGGTAACTTGGCGCAGTCGTAAGCGTTTCTCAAAATTTATAACGGTATTCTGAAAGACATAAATCAATTCCGGGTTGATTCCAAGCCCGCTCCCGCGCCATCTATACCTCCCATGTGTAATCATTCGTAAGGAAAAGAGACGAAAGAAGCGAAAACAAACTCTACGCGGCGACTCCGTCCAACACATAGTACACGGGTATTAGTGATACGTACCGAATATTCGGCCGAATAATTTTTGAATGTGTTCTTAATTGAATCAAGGTCTAGGTGCTCAAATCGGAGAAAATACGAAAGTACCTTGGCCGAATATTCGGCCGAATAGTTGTTACTATTCGGCCATAACGACAACTTCTGCGTCCTGAGTACCTAGAACTCTATTCCATTGAGAACACGACTTTCAAAAATTATTCGGCCGAATATTCAGTACATCACTAACGGTCACACATACATACATACATACATACATACATACATACACATTCTGACCAGATTTACGGCCCGGCCCATTATATTTTAATGAGTCCGGCCCTGTAGTAATGATTTTGATGGACTCTGTCGAGTCTCACCTTGGCCGTGTGCATGGTTCATGGAATTACCTGTATCTGTAAAAAATGAGAGTGTTTGATGGGAAATGAAATGAGTAGACAAAAGGTGGTCGTCCTTATCTTGTACTTTATCATTTTTTAATCGTAATCGTTCTCTGGACTTTGATCAAATTCCAATTCCAATTCCACGGACGACGACGACGAAGAGTCTGTTGAGCAATCAAGAGCACCCCGTCATTCAATACACATCCACATACACCACACGCGCACCTAACACCAAACACACTTATTAATAGACACAAAGACCTGGATTTTTTATACGCCGTTCTTTTATTCTCAAAAAGCATGTTTCGTTCACGGACTAATTTACTGGGAAATCCGTACTTTTAATAATCAGACAGTCAGACAACAGCATCTCCGCTCAAATGTCATCCGTAAGATTTAAATAAAAAGGAATTAATTTAATTAAAATAATATAGATTTTCGGATAAAGTTTGCCTCAGTGAAGGTACCCCTAGTAGCACGGAAAAAGCGAGGGAAAACATATCCCATGCAGGTGCGAGTGATTGAACCCCAAACCTCGAAGAAACAGTGGGGTCACCCATACCATTACGCTGCAATTGCAATGGATTCACATTATATAATTGTTTCTCCACGTGTTTAGTTGGAAGGAAGCGGATTCGGTGGAATGGAGCGACTGTGTGACATGATGCGGGCAGGTGGCGCTGTCGTAGGTCACGTGGTAGGTCAAGCCTCAAATGTTGGTATCCTGGCACAAACTCCTGATCTCCATGAATCTGAAAGTCAACAATTATCGGAATCAATTGGTCGCGTAGCCCCAATCGTCTTGGCTGAACGGATTTCGATGACCTTGGCTGGGAATTTGATTCGGAGTACTGTCAAGACACCTTGGCATTTAGCCAGAATCAAACCGACTCTCCGAATCTACACGAATGACATGATGGATGGGGAATATGAAGAAGTAGGTAAGAATGGAGGAACCTAGGGCGGTAGGTGAGGTCCTGGGTTCAATTCCTGGTTGCTCCACTTCCAAATTTAATTGATATCAATTGAGGGCCAGGAGCCAAAGTTATGAGCCAAGGTTATGAGCCAAGGTTATCATCCAAGGTTATGAGCCAAGGTTATGGGCCAACGTTAGGAGCCAAAGTTATGAGCCAAAATGATGAGCCACGGTGATCCGCCAAGGTTATGGGCCGCGGTTAAGAGCCAAGGTTATCATTCAAGGTTATGAGCCAAGGTTATGAACCAATATGAGGCAAGGTTATGAGCCTAGGTTATGAGCCAAGGTTATGAGCCAATGTTATGAGTCAAAGTTATGAGGCAAGGTTATGAGCCAAAGTTATGAGCCAAGGTTATGAGCCAAGGTTATGAGCCAAGGTTATGAGCCAAGGTTATGAGCCAAGGTTATGAGCCAATGCTATGAGCCAATGCTATGAGCCAAGATTACGAGCCAAGATTATGAGCCAATAAGGTTATGAGCCAAGATTATGAGCCAAGGTTATGAGCCAAGATTATGAGCCAAGGTTATGAGCCAAGATTATGAGGCAAGGTTATGAGCCATGGTGTTGAGCCAAGGTTATGAGCCAAGGTTATGAGTCAAGGTTATGAGGCAAGGTTATGAGCCAAGGTTATAAGGCAAGGTTATGAGCCAAGATTATGAGCCAAGGTTATGAGCCAATGCTATGAGCCAAGGTTATGAGCCACGGTTATGAGCCAAGGTTATGAGCCAAGTCTATGAGCCAAGGTTATGAGTCAAGGTTATGAGTCAATACTATGAGCCAAGATTACGAGCCAACGTTATGAGCCAATTATGAGCCAATGTTATGAGTCAAGGTTATGAGGCAAGGTTATGAGCCAAGGTTATGAGGCAAGGTTATGAGCCAAGGTTATGAGCCAAGGTTATTAGCCAATGCTATGAGCCAAGATTATGAGCCAAGGTTATGAGCCGAGGTTATGAGCCAAGGTTATGAGCCAAGGTTATGAGCCAAGTCTATGAGCCAAGGTTATGAGCCAATGCTATGAGCCAATGCTATGAACCAAGGACGCGAGTCTCAAGTAAATAAGTTTTAATGACTTCAGCTTTGATTTGTAGGTTTTGAAGAAGATCCAGACACATTCATCCAAAGACTGAAAAGACTTAGAATATTTGAACGGACAACACAAATGGTATTTGTGACACACGGGTTCATTCATGACATCAATATCTATTGGTTGGTTGAAATGAAGGATGCATTGCTTCAGACAGAAAACATGGCCGTTGTATTCATTGGATGGGGTGGGGGGTCAAATATTGGGATTGATCGATACCCCAATGCATGTAGGAATATTGAAGCCGTTGGGTGTTGGGTGGGGAACTATGCACGGGAGATCAAGAGGTAGTTATTTGGTATTTAGTATACGGTCCACTTGTTTACAACAGTTAACAATATTAATTCTTAGGTACAAGAGTGATTACAAACTATGGGGGATTGGACATAGTTTGGGAGCACATTTGATTGGATTTGCGGGGAAATGTAGTATGAGGTCATTCGATAGAATCACAGGGCTTGACCCTGCAGGTCCAGAGTTCGAAAGAGAGCCAAATTCAACTCGATTGGATCCTGGGGATGCAAAATTAGTGGATGTCATTCATACAGATGGTTATGCATCTCCCTTCTCATTCCAAGCACTCACGGCACCTACAAATCATTTTGGAACATTAGTCCCACTCGGTAAGGTCACATCTCGATATATTTTCAGAATTAACTGTTATAAATGAACGTACAATGATATTTTAGGTACGATTGACTTTTACCCAAATTGGGGTCACTCCCAGCCTGGCGGTGGACTGTACTTCATTGCCAATCACAATAGTTCCTTCGAGTACTTCATCACAAGTATCAAGAATCCTGGGCACTACAGGACCAATCTAAGACTAGTCAACACCCCCAGCTACATGAGGATCTCCAGGGAGACAGAGGTGGATGAGGAGTGGGTGGAAATGGGATACCACTGCAAAGGGGGTCAAGGGCACTACTACGTTGACACCAAGAAGGAATCCCAATATGGACTCCTCATGTTCCCTTAACTTAAGTTCCTACTACGTCCACGCGCACTACAGCTGTGATTGACATGTGACTTTAATGTATTTTAATTATTTTTAAACGTCCTACCTAAAAAGCAACTAAATAGATAAATTATATTTTGACAAAATAAAACATTTCGACTAATTGTAAATGCCTGGTGATAGAAAATGTGATTGAAATTTTAATTACACTTTGTTAGTTTCAAATTCTTCTCGCAGTAATTTCATCCCGCAATGCTTTACTACTACAAAGGGTACCCCATCTGTCCAAGTTTCCTGAAAGTAATTCCTTGTATTCAAATTGCTCATTTCACCTTAACATAGAAATTTATGGGATAGTAGTTGTAGGTTGTCGAGGTCACCCTGACATTTGACACAACGACAATAATTGACTGGAAATCAACAATGAAGGAATGAATCTCAGACGTCTCGGTCAGATTTAGTTGTACGAATAACAACTCCTCCACAATTTAACTTCGTAATAGTTATCGAATTGTCCAAATTAGAACTTTTCTTGAACGGGAGAAAAAGGTCAAAGGTCAGGGCCGAAAGTTGGTCCAATGCTTAGTCCACGCGGTTGGATTCTTGTGATTGAAATCGTGGTCTTCTTGGCGGCCGGAGGTGAGTTAGCTCTCTACGTTACTTTTATGCATGGTGCGACCTTTTTACATCAATTTGACCTTCCGGTACTAATTTGACCTTTGACATTTGAAATGACGTAGGTGACAGCTTGGTCCGCCTCGGTTCCCTTTGTTGCAAAGCGGATTGGGAGACGCTGACGGATGAACTCATAAAAATGTACAATGAGCACACAGTTAAGGTCAACTCCCCAGCTTTCTTCGCCGCCATGGAGTCTTGGTATGCTAAGGTGACCAATCTGACGACGTCTCAAGAATTGGAGGACCTTTGCGGAGGATTCATTCCTTACAAGTGTGAAGAAGGGTCCAAAAACATCAGTAAGTGCGTGTGCAGCAATGACACTGGATATGTCCTACACGAAGGAATATGTCGTATACCTGAGCCAATCAGTGTTCCCTGTATGGGGGGTTTAGAAAAAGACCAGTGCATGGAAGGAACGTGTGATGTCGCTGAAGGCAAACAATTTGGTGGTATGTCTTTACACTCCAATTAATTCTCTTCTGGAACCGAAACTTTATTTCAATTAATATATTTTGAATTTCTTTCAGTATGTAAAGTTGGGGGTGTGGATAATTCTATTCTTATGAAGAAAATGATGCGTGTGATGGAGAAAAACTTTAGTACGGATAAACCCGGGAGTACACGGCGACCGTTTAAGAAGGCATTTCCTCTGGGTCTGGTGGGAAAAATGTCCACTGCTTCAAACGTTCAACATCCAATCATGTGGGTCATCATCGGTGGATTGTCTCTCATCCCACCTGCATCTTCTTAAGCCAACCCATTCTCTACATGATTCTTCATTCATTCAATCTTTACCTCACTTGGACTAAATTCTCAGTGTCGTGTCAATGTCAACATAACATTGTAATTATAATTGTATTCACTCAAACTTTTAGATTAATAAAAACCAAGACTGAGAAATTTATCCGTTCGTGTATAAATGGAAAAACCCCTGACTATGCCAGGTAAAAACTTCCCGTAGTATAATAAGTAAGTGTCGGGCTGACGAGGGAACCTTTCCAAGTGTTAGGTTAATTTCGACCGGACAATTTGTTTGCAGGTACATTCACTTATTATGATAAGACGGTGTGTGAAATATATTGTGCCACTTATGACACAAAATGCAGAGAGGTCAAGATGTAATGTACACAGACGGGGATTTGAGAAACCGTCTTCGTAAAAGGCCTCACTTTTAACACACACGAATGAGGCTTTTTGCAGAAATGGTTTCTCAAATTCGACGAACACTTGGAAAGGTTCCCTTGTGAGATATTCCAGGGCATTCCCGGGGAATCGAGCCCCAACCCAAAAGGTATCTAACAAATGGGGACCCCGTACTACTACGCAGACGTGGTTCCGGGTTCAATTATTGATACTCGATTCTTTTAACTTTAAACACATGTCATTTAATCGTGTTTGATTCGAATTAATTGGCGGTTTCTCTGAAATTAGATAAATTAATATTTTCTACACTCTTAATGTACTGGAAACTGATATGAGCATCTCTGCGGTTCTGAAAAATATCTCAACCACGTGAGCGTGAAGAACGCATTGAGAACCCCATGTGAAATGGAAGTGCGATTTGGGATTTTCTTTTGGAAACGATGACCTTGTTTGAGTTGGCCTCATCGCCACCACCATGCAATTATAGTCATGTTTAATTATTCCGAAGTGTCTATCAGTAACGGGTTGGATGATTGCTGGTGTTCAATTAAAGCACGAACTGGACAGTTCCTTGAAATAATTTAATAATTAGACGAGCCTTACCTGTAAGGTGAAGTCCGATTATAATTTTATGAGGATGCCCCATACGAGGGGATTAGTGAAACTAATTACTAAATGTAGTACGCCGCCGCGTGCTGCCTCTAGTCACACTATGTTAAACTATTAA
>JAQFYE010006011.1:0-11259 GCA_034694305.1 Protaphorura glebata
CCAGATAAGAATTAAAGAATGACACGATAAGGCGAGTGACATCCTGTCTACTCGATTGTCCTAATGAAGCAAGATAAAAGTGTCTTGACTTCCGTCTTAATGAGACAAGCTAAGAGTTGGAAGTTAAAAGTTTAATTACTTTGACTTTGTATTTAATTGGCACGACCAACTCATACGTTAATTACTTTAACTTTCATTTTAGACTTGGTAAAAATGTATGGACATAATACTACAACGTAACAGTCGGAACAATTTCATAATGCTAGAATTCGAACTAACGTGACTAAAACACTGTACAAAGTGGTTCTTGTTCATCTGAACGAAAATTCGACTTTACAACATATCGCTTAAGTTTGTTGGTACAAATGGCGGATTACCATTGGTCCGATTTCTGATTCAAATTCATAAAGTACCGCTTGTTAAACGCTATTTCTGCCCAGCTGGTCCCTTGTTCCGCTGAGGGAACGTTATACCACCATTGGTCCAAAAACGTGAATATTTGAGTGGGCTCTTACATGTTCTGCCATGAGAGATATTCAGCCACAGACTAAATGTTTAGCCGCTCGTTCATATCTTCCTTGTGCCTGAAAATTATTTATTCATAGCAAATAACTTTCATTCGGCCCAGGATAGCGCCTGAGCTGGACTGTGACTGTGTAACCTTGAATATTAAACAGAGAAGAGAACATGTGGATATCAATATTTAAGTTATCAGTGTGCGTATACAAAATGGCCGTTGTACAACTGAAAATTCAACTCACATATGAGTGAAGTATTGATTAGGCTGGTTGATCCAAGCGCCTGCATCCCATTGGCTGGAATGACTTGAATATTTTAGTGAGCTGTCACATTTTATATCTTGAAGGATATTTAGTGGAGATGGAATTGAATATCTACCACACACTTGCCAGTGCCTGAGAATTATTATTAATCTCAAATTTGTCTTAAATCCAAGGCTTAGCAAGCTTTAACAGGACTAGAATGTCGGGGCTAATGGAATATTAAGTACAATAGTCAACTAGGAGCATTTTAAATATTAGAGTTATCAATGTTACCTTTCATAAATAGTGCCCAGTAGCGGCGCGTGGATGGTACGGTGCGCTGCACCAGGGCCTGGCCGGGCAGGGGCCGGGATAGAAACTGAAAGATAAATTGTATCCTATCAAAAATGATCCTTTAAATTTCAATTTTGTAACGTTAAGAAATATTTTAATTTAACCTTACACGGAAACTTGATTTTTGAATGGAAATTGTTAAAAATTGTGGTGACGCTGGGAATCGAGCCCGGCACTCTCGTTTGCAGGCATCACCGGGCAAACTCGTCAAGCGATACAGCGCTAGGTGTGCCGAATTTTTGGCTCAAATTTACGTCCCCGCAATTGACACTTTCTCTATTTGAGCCCAACTAACGTTCGCAAATACAGTGGAGTCTCTATATACCGAACTCGAAAATGCACCAAAATGTGTCCGATAACGAGAAAGTTTAATATACAGAAAGTCCAATAACAAGGAAGGGCATGGAAAGGTTGTTCCTGCGGTCCTGGCATTTTGGTCGGTATAGGGAGGTGTCCGATATAGGGAAGGTCGATATAGAGAGAGTCCACTGTAGTTCAGAGAATCCCAATTTCTTAACCCAGCACTAGATTATTTAGGAGTAATATTGAGAAATTTGAAATTAAATTTTTCAATGCACTTTGTGTGAGCAGTTATTCGCTCCATTTGGTAATATTTTGAATCCATATAATTTTCTCTTGGGAGAAAAATTGATAAAGTCTTATGGCGCCAAACAGGAAGAATGCGAAAAACATTTGTGTATGAAACATACTACCGATTAACCTACGTTTGGACTGTTCAACGAAATTGGTGTCTTTGTCAACGCAATTTCCAATTTCCTCAGATAATAATGAACAGTTAGCTGAACTTGAACCGCTGGATATCTCAAACATCTTGTACGGAAACGAATTTCAATCATCATTTCCGAATTTCGAAACGGCCATCCAAATATTATTTTCTTTTCCGCTAAGCGTGGTTTCAAATGAGCGGGCACGGGCGTTCTCTAGGCGAAACATTTAAACATACCTACTATCAACGATGGGCAAAGGGCGACTTAAGAATTTATTTATTCCTATTTATTTAACACATCCTTGAAAAACTTGAACTACATTCAGCAACGATACATGAGTTAACCCCACGCATGGGCACTCACTTAACTCTTACGAAGGTACGAATGTTTAAAAGTCGTCCCCGAGGGACGATTTTCCGTGTTCCGTCCGTGTCTGCGATATGGTTAACGTTCACACTACAATTGGCTGGCATTTCAATTGAGTATAAAATTGCCGACAAAATTGATTTTAATGGAATTACTAGGCAAATGACTTCTGTCAAATGCCGCAGAGTGGTAATAATACTTTAGTTTATAAATATGTTAAAAAATAAATCTCACGTCAGTCAAATACCTCAGTGAATGCTTCTAATATAATAATTAATGACTTACACCCTTGAACTATAATTAGGTTGGAGCTATGATAGTAATGAACTCGTCTTTCTGGCAAATCGCAAACTGGCCAGCTAGCCTCAAAATAACTATAAATGGCATTTGGACGGATGGTCTTGACTATGGCAGAAACAAAGAGATTCACGTGTTCACTTTCAATTGGCACAAAGTCCTTTCTTTTTGTGGAGCTGCGAGCGAGGGTTGAGAATGTTGTTGCACCAACATATGTCGAGGGAAATAGGGTTGTCCAGATAAGAAAATCCTGAGCGGGTGCGGAGATGTCGTGTAACGTCACGCTGGTACACTTTATTCGCACATACAATGTGTGCATAATGGGCTGTATTGAATACGCATTGCAGGATGGACTCGCATTTGTTTTCATCTCTCTATGAAAAAGGAAACCTTCAAGACGAAAGAATATTACAGAAGGTGGGCTAATAGGGTCCGCTTTGGAAAAGTGATCCAAGTTACCCATCCGCCATTTTTAAAAAATGTCCTTTCCGCGCTCCTGTATTTTTGAGGTGCTGGTAATTGAAACAGTGTCAAAGGAGGACGATATTACCCTCCCCAAATGTAATCCAAGGCAAGAAGTATTTGATGCAGAGAGTTGGTTACTATTATAGAGATTATAAAGTACGTGTAATTGACCAGCCTTCGATAGCTCTATGGGACTTTATGAATCCTTGATGGTTTTCACAACCCTGGTCAATTGAGTCTTTTTATTTATCAGTGCTACTCGCCTGAGGTCGTAAATGTCAGTGGTCTCGCAGAAAAGTTCACTAACTAATCCACAGCCGAGTCACCGAACACAATTTCTCCGAAAGTCGACAGCTTGGGTACAAGAACTATCTGTTCGAATTGAACTCCGTCTAAGACCACCGATAACGACTACTAACGCCCCAAATGCCTATTCCTTTTCAGGTCAAATGCTAGGATAGCAGACAACGATTACCGATTCTCCGACTAAAGTCCAAGCTTCAAAATAATCCTCGCCAAATGACCCTTCGTCTCCAGAACTCACACAGACAAATGTAAAAATGTATTGCTTTATTCACGGCGAACTTACAACTATTAACAAATGAATATGTGTCCAGATAGTTTATGTGTTTTACAAACGTGAATCACTGAGTAGCGTATACTGTCTCTTCTCACAAAGTTGTGTAAAATGTTTATCAAAGGCAAAGACAAATGACTTGACAAATCTCAAATTTAGATTACAACTCAAATTTGGAGAGAGAAAAATAGGACGAGTGTCCTCGTCAAAATTCACTCAGAGACTGACTAAAAACTTCCAGATTCTCTCCTTAAGTAAGGTTTTACACAAATACTTATATTAGACCATATCGCACTCATTGTCATGAAAAAATATGTGTTGAAATGTTCAAGACAAGCCTCAAAACAAGGCCCAAAACAACGGTTCAAGACAACTCTTAACCTAACCTAATCTGACTTGTCTCTAACCTAACCTAACCTGACTTGGTGTCATGACAAGATTTGTCTCAAGACAAGCCTCAAGACAAGGCCCAAAACAAGGTTTCAAGACAAATCTAACCTAACCTAACTTGACTCGTCTTTAACCTAACCTAACCTGACTTGAAGTCGTGACAAGATTTGTCTCAAGACAAGCCTCAAGACTACTTGACTAGTGTCATGAGAGTATTTGTCACAAGACAAGGCTCAAGACAAGCCCCAAGACAATACTTCAAGACAAATATAAAACAAACCTAACCTAAGTCGTATGTCTTGAAAATATGTCTTGAACTCAAAACAAGGCTCAAAACAAGGCTTCAAGACAAACCTAATTTTACACGGCCACGACTAAGCTCTTCTGGTTCTTGTTCACATTCACTTTACTGCCCACAGATGGCGTACCTCGGTCATCAGGTTTCACACGGGTTTCACCACTCACATTAACCTTGTCGCTCGACTACAGTACGAGCATGGGTGGGTAGTGACTGAATCATTAAATTAGGCAAATACAAAATATTCAGTCAATCATCTGACGTATGACCGAGGTTTCCAAGTGTGCTACGGGAAGGTAACTTTATACATAGTCAGAAGATATAGAGTGTTTGTCTTTCAGTTTTATTTTGGACTTGTTCAATTGTCCTACGAGAAAGTGAATGCACCATGAAAACTTTGTTTTGTGTCATTTATGTCAGAATATGGTTTCAATCTTAGACTTTTTCAAATGCTGTCCGTGTTACCTGTCAGAATCCCGTAGCACATGGAAAGATTTATCTGATAGGAAATCAGTCAGATATCACTTTACACGAAACAAGCTCACGGGGAATTACAAATCGTAATTGAAACTACTGACAAGATTAGATTTTTTGTGATATTCTGACGTTATCCCACACAGAGACAAACGCGGCGATGAATAGTGTTCCCTCGAATAGCAACCCGGTGTTTAGGTTACTTGAAGAATACAAACCTGGTTCCAAATAAAAGCAAGTATCCAAGCGGATGTTGTTAATTTATTCAACAGTGAACGGGTGATGGAGTTCGCGTCAGTATGGAAGTTTCACTAATCTTCTTAGGAAGATTTGCCCATTCGCCAATCAAATTCGTTAATCTTCTTCGGAAGTTTCTCCAAATGGCTGAATGAATTTAGAGTACGACAAGGCAGTTGGATGTAATATTTTTTACATGTAGTATGTAGTGACTATTATATTATTTAACAATCAGGGTAACTTGAGGATTTATTACATAATATGCAACATAACCTACTGCTAACGTTAAGTTTGTCGTTGAGTAGGAGATGAGTAGTTTCTTGATTGGGAGTTGCTTGAAGACTGGTCATGATGGATGGATGTGCAGGCTGTATTATAGATTTAATTACAAGAACAAAATTCATGATTACAGCAATACAATACACCTGCATATGTCATTACATATAACAAGACAGGAAGTCATAAACATTGCCATATATGGTCTTGAGATTCAGTAAAACGTTAAATACTAAAATAAGGTAACATGCATAAATTGAATAAAAGTAACAAGTTACATATTAATTACAAGTTACATAAAGTTAAACATACGATCCAACAATGGGAAAATATGAGACCGACTTTGGCTAGGCGAGTAACTTAATCAGTTTTAGGACTATACCTGAGTCTCAAAGCTAATGCCAATATTATGTTTTAATAATACTTATACATGAATTATTTATTTATTTATTAACAAAGAAATGAAATGAAAGATAATTATTTCCAGAATAGCTATTTGGTGAATATATTTATTTTAGGACTAATCTATGAGTTAACAGAATATTCACTTAATGCCAAGAATTTATATCTGAATTAATTAAAATTGAACTATATATTATGTTTAGTATTGTGAAGATGATCTTAGGTCAAGTACGTTGACTGAACTCCTTCCTCTTGACGCAATTGATTGTCTCCAGATTGAATTGAACGTATTATACAGGATTGTGTGTTCCCTTATCTAGCTCAATCCACCTGACCTTGTGAAAAGTTTATCACATTTCTAACACTTGTACGGCTTTTCTCTGGTATGGCTTCTGATACACACATGACGACACAAACTACCACTTTCTGAGAAAATAATCCGCGATTACTTACACGTGTACGGTTTCCCCCCTGTGTGACGTCGCATGTGACGACACAAACTACCACTTTCTGAAAAACTCATCCCACATTCCTTACACACGTACGGCTTCTCCCCCGTGTGACGTCTCATGTGACGACACAAACTACCACTTTCCGAGAAACTCATTCCACATTCCTTACACGTGAAGGGTTTCTCCCTCGTGTGAGTTCTCATATGACGAGACAAACTACCACTTTGTGAGAAACACATCCCACATTCCGTACACGTGTACGGTTTCTCCCCCGTATGACTTCTCATGTGACGAACTAAACTGACTTTTTGTGAAAAACTTTTTAAACACACATCACAGTTGAATGATTTCTCTCCCTCGTGACTTTTCATGTGACTCGCCAAATGAACAATTTGTGAGAAACTCTTCTCACACTCACTACCGTGGTAGCGTTTTTTACCAGTATGAATTCTCTTATGTTGAGACAAATTGGTGGATCTTTTGAATCTCTTCTCACACTCATCGCACTTGTAAGGCCTCTCTCCAGTGTGACTTCTATTGTGCACTGTCAACTCACTCGATCTTGTATAACTCTGATCACACTTGTCACACTTGTAACTTTTCATTCCACACTCTGTTTTCGAACGAGAATTTTTGCTTAGTGTTTTTGACATTTTTTGGTGAAGTGATCTTCGGTCTCCGTTCCAATCAATATTTTCTTTCTTGTTTCCACTCGGACGTCTGTTCTCTCTTTGTAATTTTTGACGGAGTGACCTTCGGCGTTCACTGTAATTGGAATTATTCTCACTCGTACCAGTATTTCTGTTCTTTGTATAATCAGGAACACTTTCACTACCATTTACATCACTATACTCCTCCATTTTCTCCTCGGCATGATTTTTCAAAGGATTTCTCTTCGAAGTTCGTGCTGATGTTGGATTGGATGACTTTGGAGTTGTGCATTCAGAGACACAATCATCACCACCACCAATGGCTTCGTCCTTGTTTCCGTTCAAATTTCTGTTCTTTCTATCCAGGTAGGTATCCCTAGAAGTAGGAAAACCCCCAAGACATTACACCAAATTTGACCAAAGTACGATTAGTACGAAAAAAATTTAGAATGAGACCTGACGATTAGGTCGAAATTAGAAAGATTTGACGAATGGACAAACCTTTGCAATTCCTTCTCCGACATTCTTTCCGGTCTGACTCTGCATTCTACATTTTGGTTCAGTTTCCAATCAGGAGTGAGGTCAATTTCAAACCCATCGTCATCAACGTCATTCTTCGGATTGGGTGACTTTGGTATTGTCGTCCAATCAGAGTAACTGTCGCTACCACTATCAATATCTTTCTTCTTGTTTCCGTTGGAATGTCTGTTTTGTATTTCCGATTTTTGACGAAGTGACTTTCCAGTTCCATCGTCTTTGTCCCCGTTCGAATGTTCATTCGGTATTTGTAATTTTTGGCGAAGTGGCATTCGGGTACCACCGTAATTGGAATTGGCCTCACTCTGACTGTCAATTCTTCGGCTGGCGTGGAATGCAAGATCGGTCTCGGATGTGCAGACAATTGTTTCAGTGTCCGAGTCCTCGCATTCAACTTCAGTGGCAGATGGAGTCATCTGAGGAAATTCAATCAGTAGAGGAACATCAGAAATGAGAAGATTCAGATTATACTTCTGTTCCGAATTCATAAAATTAAGTTCTTCTGGCTGAAATTATTATTAAAAAATTTAAATGTTAATTGATATTGGACATAATTCATATAATCGTAATTAGACTGATTTACTTTATAATTTGTTTGATTGTTATTATTGTAATATAAGTCACCCGCTGGGTTTGTAATCCCAGGCGAATGGTCTTAACGATAACGGAAACGAAATAAATACTGAAAGTTGTAGTAATGATCCGTGGACACAAATTGTTCCTGGGAGTCTTTGAAATAGACTACGGTTGGCGTGGAGCTGCTGGCTCACGTATAAGTTCTGGGCGGTACGGTACTGTTGTACTGAGTATAGTCTAGCCTTGTACACTACGTGTCTTCCGTTCGTCGGAGTCAGAGTCCGGGGCAATTTGATTAGATCGAATCAGAGCGAAGTCTGTAACAGGGCCCAAAGGGTGAAGTAGTCGGGCTTTAAACTCTCAATATTTATTTTTTTATTGCATTGTAATTATTTTTTTTAATTGCATTGTAATTATTATTTATATTCATTGTGAAATAATTAGAATTTTTAATTAGCCCTAGTCTTTTCCAAGGGAAAGGAAAGTAGGAGTTACCTCAAGTTTAATGTCCACATTCATTACAATAGATGGAGTTCCAGTCTGGAGGGTGTCTTGGATTGTTGGCGATTGTGTGTCCACTGCTGGATACTCGTCAACGTCACGTCCACTCATTCTCCTTCTGCTCGTCCTGGGTATCGTGAAAATTGGGTAAAAGAACCGAACCAATGTTTGGAATTTCCTAGTTTCTGTTAATCTAGATAAATGTACAGAAATATTGAAATTTTCACATTAATTGATATTACTAATTAAATATTTGCAATTAATTTTACCCAAAGTAATGATTAAAGTCATTCTTAATACAAAATGACAAGGGACCGACTTTAATTGTAAATAATTACTTTCGGAAATCTAGCTCGTAATTTAGAAGTCATAATTAAACACTTTGTAATTGTAATCTGCAATTCAATTTCTCCAACTACTTTTACGATTACATATACGATTACATAATAATTTTTTTCAGATTAAATGTTTTACCTAAATCGTCCAGATGACTGTTGTCTTGAAGAAATCCTTCACCTCACCTTCCAAGTAAACTCACGATGGCGACTTCCACCTCCACTTGTAATTATTCATTAGAAATTCGAATGTGCTCTCTTAAAAATTGGAAATTGTCAGAGTAAAAGGCGCAATAGAAAATTGGGAAGACGACAGTAAATAATTTTTCAAGGCAGAATCCGAAAAATTCTGTACTCGGTCCCGCTCTGTAGCTATTGCCGGACAGGACATCCAAGGGACCATTCATAAATCAGGTCACACAATTCTCAATTCGTGTCAACCCGAAATTTCTCTTTAGCTGAAAGACAGGGACAATTTATTCAAAAAACATTCCTCTCGAACTCTTGAAACAATAATAATTCTCTCAAAATAAAAATGTTCAAATTTTGGATTGAAACATCTATGCGTATTTGAAACATATTTCATGCTGTTGGATTATTTATTATTAATATTCAATAATTTGTAATCTCAGATAAAAATTTTAATAAATTTATAACGTGAATCATACGTACCTTGGCCTGACCTTCCAAATCACTTCCCATCCTCTCAATCCGTCTACACTTGTGATGTCTGCCCAGAATTTAAAAAATGTTGTTCCGGAAATTTGAAATTGTCATAATGAATGACGAAACTAAAATTCTGGTGGAAAACAATGAAATATCCTTGAGAATTTAAGACGGATTCAGACTCCCGATTGTTTAAATTCTTAGCTCCTTCGTCATTCCACGTTCTGCTCGGCACGTGAGTGAAGAAGTTGAGTACACAGACAGATAAGGGGTCGTTCATAAACCGGGTTGTTCATCGTCTCAGCAGAACCAGGTAGAGACGTACGGAACAGTGGTATTCGGCCAATGGCGTAATACCCAATACCAAATATTCGGCCCTTATTTGCATGTGGGGTGTCTATGTAAAGCTCGCGCACGGAGCATTGCCTTGGTAGTATGCAAAAACGGCTTACCAAAGAACTATAAAAGAGCCAAAGAATTTAACGCAAAAGATAAGTTTAGGTAGGCAAATTCCAGCTAATTAAGAATTACCGACACCCAAGTTTGAACCGATCAAATCACGTTTTTGACGCTTATATATTGCGTAATGTAAAACATATCCAGTCCAATAAAATCGACGCATTCCACTATTATAATCTGTCTATCCTCAAATTCACCTTTAATTTCTGATGACAATTCATTTTCCTCACATTAAGTATTAAAACTCATATAGATCACAAAGGTACAAATATTGATCCCACTCGACTATGAGTTGAACTCAGATAAGATCCATTGAAATGATGGTACCAAGTCAATCAAATTGTATATTATTCGAAACTATCAAAATTATCGAGGTCGGATAGCTAAGTTTACGTCGAGAAGATACCCTCTGAGGGTGGAAATATTTATGAAGTTAACATGAATATCTCTCCGCTATGACTATGCATGTGACTACGCAAATAACTATTTCGTGAGAAACTCATCGCACATTCCTTACAAGCGAACAGCTTTTCTCCCGTGTGAATTCTCTTATGTTTGGACAAATCGGCGGATTGTTTGTAACTTTTCTCACACACATCACACTTGTACGATCTTTCATCAGTGTGAACTCTCTTGTGCTTAGTCATGTTAGAGGATGTTTTGAAACTCTTTGCCACACACATCACACTTAAACGGTGCTTCGCCAGTGTGAACTCTCTTATGACGACTCAAGTTGGAGGATTGTTTGAAACTCTTCACACACATATCACACTTGTACGGTGTCTCACCAGTGTGAACTCTCTTGTGCTCGGTCAAGTTGGAGGATGTTTTGAAACTCTTCTCACACATATCACACTTAAACGGTGCTTCGCCAGTGTGAACTCTCTTGTGATCAGTGAAGGTGGAGCATTGTTTGAAACTCTTCACACACACATCAAAGCACAACAAAGGCGATAACAAAGTCGTAGTCTCATTTTGAATTTCTGGACCAATCAGTTTTTGACAGGTTAGCTCAATGGATCAAAATTTATCAATGACATTGATGTCACTGGTCATAACATAAATTCTTCTATCCACGCGAAAAAGTGATCATTTGTTTGGTCTCCTTTTTGAAAATGCCCTGTACAGTTGTTTCATGGGTATCCGCCATTTTGTTTTTCATTTAGTCAGTAGTTTTTAGGGTTCGACTATTAAAACTTGCATCTCCAACGTCAGGGTGTTGTTGTGTCATTCACAAAACGATTAGAAAGTTACTTTTACTGAATTGCAAAATTTATATTTAATTCATTCTTCATTTACAGAAATTATTGTGTATTCCGTGCAGTTGTGTGTAATTATTATTGGTTTGTTTTGTGTATGGCTAATTTGTTTATTCAATTCTAATAAACCGTCGTAAGACGCAGTATCTATGTGTTGCGCAGCAACACATAGATAGACGCAGCACACTCCGTAGCTAGA